>VXBJ01001507.1:580935-646376 GCA_013400055.1 Nycticryphes semicollaris | reverse complement strand
GGCTCATAGATAGTCTATTATCTATCATGACCCCCAGATCCTTCTCTTCAGAAGTGCTTTCCAGCAGGTCCACCCCGAACCTATATCAGTGCCTGGCATTCTTCCTTCCCAGGTGCAGGACCCTATACTTGCCCTTGTTGAACCTCATGAGGTTCTTCTCTGCGCAGCTCTCCAGCCTGTCCAGGTCACACTGGATGGCAGCACAGCCCTCTGGAGTGTCAGCCAGCCCTCCCAGTTGAAGACCACCGTTACATACACACCACACTCCCCATTATAAATCATAAAACACACCCGTTTGCCACACAGCTCAAACCTCTACTCCAACTTTTTGAAGAACTCCAGATTTTTAAATACCTCTGACCAGTGTTTTCGTTATGATAAAGGGAGATAAAACGACGCGCTTAAAACAAAACACACTTTTAGATGTTTCTGCATCTTAACAGCAGGTATTTAAGCCCAGCCACAAGGTGTCCAGTCCATTCTATTCCTTTCTCTACTACCTTTTGGTAACAATAACTGGCAGAGATTTACTTTTACATACACACTTGTAAATCCAGCAGTTGGATGGGATGCAAATTTAACAACAGAGTACTAAAATACTGAAAGAAATTGCCAGGGTTTTGGGGTTTTTTGCCAATAAAAAAAATAATCAGGCATTTACCAATTCTGTCATTAAAAATACCACAGAAAAGCAGGATATTCCACCTTGCCTTAAAATCTGCTAACAACTGGCTCTCTACTTTCATTTCAAAGAGTGAAACCCAAGAGCGCTGAAAGTTAACAGTGCCCAGATCCACTTCAACCCCACACAAGTGACAGTAGCAGCAGTTAATCCCCCATCAGACCCACACATTTAAAGAAAACTTGGGGAACTGCTCCACATCAGTCTCGCAGGTTGGGCTTGCAGCCAGATTCAAGCTTTTGCACTGTTTCCGAAAGCCGCGCTGCACTGCCTTTTATGCACTGGTTACAGAAGAGCTCTTTATATTATTTATGTCTTTAATGAATTCTTGATACATTCACGAAGGGAAGCATTTAAAAGTAGAAACCTGGATCGGCAGAGATCAAGGATAAGCAGAGATTACTAAGTACCTACACTTCTGTTGACAGAAATGGGAAGCTCCCTACTAGCCTATTTCTGAAAATAATGCCACTACTTTATCATTCATTTACAGCTTCCCACTCTCGCTCACCTTTAATATCTAGTGGCTGCAATAAATCATGTTCTCATACCTGGCACAGACATATGCTGACTCGCTTGCCAACCCACAGAATAGTGTTCTTCAGTACCTGGCTTCACATAGGTACAGAAAAAGCAGTATGTGCTTCTATCCTTTTCACATTACAACAGCAGCCTTCAGGAAGAGCTGCTAAAATGCAGCAAAGATCTATTTGTACCATAATATTAATGATTTCAGACAGGATCGTTTGTCTTTCGTTTATGTAACCGTTACAGCTCAGTGCCTGGGAAGAGGGATCGGGACTGTCACTGTCTCCCAGCTCCACACTGAACAGTTGCTGACTCTAGCTCTAATATGAAAAGGAATGGTAAGAAGGGCAGAAAAGGTTCCATTAGTTACCAGTTAAAATTAGGAAGGCATCTCTTCCTCAATCTTTCCTCAATTTTAAACCTCACAGTTTCAATAACTCATTCCTGGCTCCAGCCATTAACTGCTTGCTTTCTTCCTACTTCCTCAACATTTCTAATGGCAACTTTCAGGCAAAATTAAATGTCTGGCGACACTTATGCAGCTCTTCTGGCCAGAGCACTCATTTAACTAATTAGAAAACATTTCTGTTAAGGTAAAACAGGCTCCGTCTCACTCGAGTTCTGCTGAGCTGTTTAGGTAGCATTTGCAACAGAAGCAGTAGATGAACTCATCATTCAAATGAGCAAGGTGATATGATTTTTAACCTTGGCAGCTGCTGCCAAGTGACAACCTTTGCTCAGGTTTAGGACTGTACCTTAACTCATTCCCTCAATGGACCTCCAGGGCTCAAGTCTTTGAGAATATTACAGCACATGGGTTCATGCTGTTTCAGTCAAGAAGCTTAAATACACCAGAAGTGAGTCAAGAGCCACCTTACCATTATCGTGCCTCCTGTCTGGGTTCGTAGAGGTTTCAACACTTTCCTCTGAACAACGAAATTGGGCAGAAAGGCAACTGGTGGAATTTCCGTGATTGTAGCCACAACAAATGACCACTACAAGAAAAAGAAAACAAGGTAAGAAAAACAAGAATTCCGATATAGCCTGCCCTAATGATGACATTTATATCTCTCATCAGTTGCTATTTGCTATAGAGGAACTCACAGGTGCTTTAGAAAGATTTTTAATATTGTCAGGTGGTGGTGACCACAACAGTCCTTTTTAGCAACCTCCAAATTCATCCTCAAGTTATAACTGGGAGAATCATCACTTTCAATCACATCACTAGGTTTTTCAGATGGTAATAAATCAGTAATTTTTCAGCAAGCTAGTACTTCAGAGTACCTAATAACCCCGGGATTGGGAGGAAGAATTGTAGAATGTCCTTCAGCAGTATTAACAGCAAGCTGCACTTGATACATTGTTCAAAGCCAAAATATCTTTTCCTGTGTCCAATCAAAAGGATACACCAAGGAGAAATGAAAAACCAACAAACAGACAACTCAACCAAGAAGTTCAAATACTAAAGCGAGCACACAGGACAAATTTTAGCATGGAGAACCGATTCCAATGTATTTAGCATATTAACCACTGCTGGAAAATGTTTCAAGGAAAGGTTTTGTTAAAAAGCCCTATCATCAAGAATATGATTTGAAGGTTAGAACACAAAATGTTTGCAATATGTAAATGTTGTGGGTTTTTTTGCAAACACGTATCGATCACTTCAAAGAACTTCTACCAATGTTGCTACCAGCAATATGACTTCTAAATAAATTTCAAAGCCTAAGTCAGGAGCAAGAATAAACCTCTTCATCCAATACTGAAACAGCCAGGTACCGAGAATTACAAATTTGACACGCCGGAGGGATTGTGAATAGATCTTATTTTCTTCAACAGTAGGCAATTCAAATATTTTCACTACATTCATTGCCTGATTAACCCAAGATAATCACATGCCGATTTCTGTGCGTCCTCTGATGCTCAAAAAAGCTTAAGCTACTTTGCCTTCCCAGTTGTCAGTGTTTCAACTACAGCCGGGGTGGAGGGTGGCGTTAGTGATGAAGTTGTGAAGTACTAACTCTATTTCATCAGCAGTCCATTTTAAGCTCTTTTTGGACTTGCAAGACGTTATTCTGCTACCATACTCTCAGTTCTCCAGCTTTAACAAAGGGATTTAATGCTTTTGTAACATAGTCAAATCTTGATCAAGTCCTTTTGCAAGATATTTCAGCTTTTAAACAAGCATAATGTAAAAAAAAAAAAAAAAGCCGTGGATTCTGCTGCTCTAAAAATGGAATTGAAGAGGTCACATTTGGATAAAATACATTTTGATTTCAAATATGAAGAATGATCAGAGGATTTCAGAAAGTTTTAATAAATGTGCTGCTTCAGACTTAGCCCTTTCCTGTGTTTGTGTAATTCCTAACATACAGGGGAAACACCATTTGTGAGGAAAGTCTCGGGGTTCAAGAATGCAGCTACAGACTCATGAAAATGCTTCTCAAAATCCACCACTCCAATAACTGAGAAATATATTGCCTCAATCCGTACAAAGCTTTGTGCTTTTTTCCTTCAGTGTGCTAACTTTGTTTTCCAGCATTTCCTGCAATAGATTCGCAGAACAGCTACATACGCACCCCAAAAAGAAATCAAGAGGAACTGGTTTTATCTAAAAGTACACGTCGTAAAAATAAAGAAAAAAACTTTCAAAATCTATGAGAACTACGATAATTATATTTTCCAGGCTGTCAGTTGGCTTCCATGACACAAGGCTTCACACAGATTAAGGGAAGAGTAATAATCACAACCGCTATTCGATAACATACCTTCACATACTCTTTATAGTTGTCAGCTCCATTCAACTCTTTATTTCTATAGCTAATATCCTAAGGTTTTTAAGATTATTTACTTTCCTGTGGTTCAGATAAATAATTCAATGTACGAATTTACGCGTGAATTTTCCAAAAATTTCACTCCCTGTTTTCTTAAAAGGAGGAGAGAAGTCAGATTAACCACTAACCAGGTGTCTTTTCCTTTAATATATGCCTCCTCCCAAATTAATTTCTAGGATCATTAAATGTGGCTAGAGTATAACACCATACCAAGATGTTAATACAAAGAGGTCTCCAAAACAAAACAAAAAGGGAAAAAAACCAAACCAACAACAAAATCCAACTTCAAGAGTTCTTAATTTTCCTTGCTTAAGCCCAAACTCTATAGTAACATATATATTTAATGAGGATATTCTCACAGGGCTTTAGTTACAAGCTATTATTACCATTAACTTTAACTCCTTAACTATAAAAACTCTTCTTAGTATGGTTAAATGACTTTACAAATACTTTGAATTATTAGTGTTCAAGGACTAAAAGTTAAGCCGAAAAACTAGTAACAGGAAGGTAAAGTAGCTGCTTTTATGCTGATATGTCCTGGATTATTACAATCATCACATTAATGATCAAAGCCAACCTCTGATGTGCTGCTTTTTACGTTATGCATTCATTGTATTACAGCTCTTTAAAAGAGCCAACACCACGTGAATTTTTTTTTTTTTAAATATGCAGTTTTGTTCTTCAATATCTAAATTTAAACTGCATTTAAATCTTTGATAAGTTCCTGGAGCTAGTCCCAGCTTCAAGGGAAAATTCACCGATGTACAAATCCAACATCAGGCATCTGACGTGATTTCTTATTTAGAAGCTTGCCTGGCACAAAGCTATTTGGGATCCAAATTCAATACATAAAGTATGTTTTTAGCTTGAATTAGCATTTAAACAAAAAAAAAAAAGCACAAAGGGGAGTAGGAAGCTTGCAACTGTTCACAAAAGTTTCAAGGTGAAGATATGAATGCACTATTATCATTAGGAATAAGAGACATGGTAGAAAAAGCAATGAGAGCCAGGTGACACAGCCAAGAAAAACAACCAGATAAAATCCAGTTTTGGTGCATCCATCTCCCAGCCAAGGAGTCGGACATATCAAAAGAAACGAATCACTGTTAACCAAACACCACCTGAGCCTGAAGAGGTTTCCCAGTTGCTTTACCTGCCCAGAACATCCCACAGCATTCACGCAGAAGTGTAAATACTGAAACCTGTCACACCTTGTTCCCGTGACTAACTATTCTTCTTCGATGCTTTCTCCAAACTCAAATAGCATTACCTTCAAAATAACATTTTTCTGCATTCCTACAGACCTCTGCCTGATACGTTATCATTTACCTGAAAATGTAGGTAAAAGGGATCAAATATATTTATCTGCTTTTGTGACCTTTTAAATTAACATTTTACAGCAAACCACCATTTGCCTTCAAAAATTTTTCACCAATGAAGCTTGAAAAAACTGAGGAAAAAGCACAACATAGGGAGCAAAGAGAGACAGCAGACAAGCACAAAACCTGCATGAACTGGGGAATTTTAAGCATTTCTCAAGGTGCCTATTTTATTCCAACCAAAACCACTCATTTTCAGCTGCTGAGTCACCTCTGGTCACTATGAGAATCCCAGACTGGAAGGGCTTGGAAGGGACCTCTGGAGATCATCCAGTCCAACCCCCCACCAAAGCAGGGTCTCCCAGAACAGGTTGCACAGGAACTTGTCCAGGCAAGTCTGGGACATCTCCAGAGAAGGAGACTCCACACCCCCTCTGGGCAGCCTTTTCCAGGGCTCTGCCACCCTCACAGGAAAGTTTTCCTTGTTTTCTGGATCCCAATTTGTACCTGTTGCCCCTTGTCCTATCACTGGGCACCATTGAGAAGAGTCTGGCCCTGTCCTCTTGCCACCCACTCTCTAGATATCGATAAACTTTGATGAGGGTCCTTCTCAATCTTCTCTTCTCCAGGCTGAACAGCTCCAGGGTTCTTAGCCTTTCCTCAGCAGAGAGATGCTCCAGTCCAGCATCATCTTTGTAGCCTCTGTTGGACTTTCTCCATTATTTCCCTGTCTTTCTTGAACTGGGGAGCCAAGAACTGGTCCCCATGCCCCAGATGGGGCCTCACCAGGGCAGAGCAGAGTGACATCTTTCCAGAGAGATGCATTCTCTGCTGGTTTAGCTGAACACCTCAAACAGCCAGAAGTATCATAGGCCAAACAGATCATTTTAAGAGCCTGCCTCTCCTGCCTTCACCCTCAAGAGCCCCCACCACCCTCTTCACAGAGACAGGCAGGTACCACTGGTCTCCAGAGAAGAGGCAAAGCACACAAGCCCTTGAGCACCGTCAACACACCCTATACTCATATCAATCCACTTAATAATTCACATTTCTAATAAAGTGATTAACTTTTTATTTTTAAGCCAGGATAATTTGCAAATATACAGAATGGATTAAAATGTGTAAGTTCGATTGATCAATCACCTGTTTCAGATCACTTTCAGAAAAGCACATCTTGCATTCCACTGGGGCCCGAGCATTATCCTTATCACTCACACGTCAGCATTCGCTTGCATATGTTATCGTAGAACTTGTCAAATAGAAAAATGGTTCAAGTGAAAGACTTATGTGGTCTGAAACAACCTTAAACCTCATTGCCTATCTCCTTCTAAAACTGCAGCATGCTGATATGCAGGAAATCATTATTTTACATAACTCTAGGAAAAGGCAGTAAGTGGAAAAGTACTGCAAGCAAATTATCCAAAGTCCAGTCATTACCTCAGAGATCTAAATTCTTCAAAGGAATAACTGAGGGGGCATCACCTCATTTCAAAAGGTCAGATTTTGTTGAAAGGACTAATCACATTACCCGAAGCAGGAAGACAGGGAGACCTTCCTTCCAACATAGAACTGTTTGCCAGGACTGTTTGATCTGTTTTGTGCGTACCACTTCTCTTCAACCAACCCCTTCCCAGCTTCATCAGCTGCTGCTGAGGTACCAACCAGCACCTCTTCTTGCAAGAGTACGGAATTTCCTACCAAATTCATGCTCAAATTTTAAATGAGGAATACTCAAATGATCCACTATTTTAATAATAGATTTGGGTGTTCCCAGAAACACAAGCACCTTCGCAGTTTTCAGAGCTGACCTAGCATAAAACTGTGCCCTTTATTGGTCCATCTGTATTTCTCTGGATTGACACAGAAGCATAGTCAACGTTGGATAAGGCAATAGAGAGGACACCCAGTGCCTTTTCAGATCTAGACATGTTATTTTTTGTTTGCATCTAAGCACTTTCACATTGGCCATTTGGCAGGAATTTGCTGGCATATCCAATACAACATCTTCCAGTTTCTACAGTTGCAGGAAATACTCTCTCAAGAAAAGGGGAATGAGAGACACACAGTTAATCACATCTGAATGCATGGGACAGTCCTGGTTTTGAACACCAAGACACAAGTTATACAGACAATTCCCTGTGAAGCCATCCTCTAGGTTCTAAAAATATTATGATGGTATTCCACACTGAGCTATGCATATTACACCCTGCTTTAAAGTGGTGATTCAATAAAAAGAGGTGGGTGGTTCTACGGAATGAAAATCTCAATATCAAGAATAGCTGCAATAAGATCAAATGATGTATGAAATTGCACGTAACTTAATAGCACAGAATGAAGACCCGCAAGAGAACTCAGAAAAGGAGTTGAGAAAAGTTCACACAAATAACAGAACCTTTACACAGAAATATAAAACATTCCAGAAATAGCAAGGCAAGGACTCTTTAGCTGAGAAAGGACAAAAATGACTCAAAATAACTTCCTTTGAATTATGAAATGGAAGATTGTTTCTCACACGAATCCATACTCTGCCCTCCAAGTGAAGAGTTGCAAAATAAAAGCCATGTCACCTGTGCTGTTCTACTATCCAATTCCACCCAGAGATGACCAAAAAATTCAGAAACAGAGATCTCACACTGGAGTTTAACAAATGGAACTTTCATTTAGAAATACCCAATGAATGCTATTTATGCCCCGTGAATACGTAATCCTGTATGAGCTGGCTTTGGAAACCTTCACGCACAGGTAACATGCATTCATCTTTCGACTCTCTCTCCATATCCACTGACACCAGCAGTGTGCAAGTATGAAGGCAGTACTTCCTCCCAGAACAGAATACCATCAGAAACCCCAGACCCATAAAGCAATCTTTGCATTAAAAAACACCCAATAACGTACTTATTCCATTTTAGTGGTCTCCAATGCATTTTCAGTTTCAGAACCACATTTGACTAGAGTAAATCAAAACTTACACTTTTGAAGACTAAAACCCTGGTAGTACGGAGAATATTATTTACATCTCAAACACTGGAATTTTCCTTAGGGTCATTTAACTTTCCTGAAATATCATTTCAGGTCACCTATCTAACATGGTAGACCCTTTTCCCACTCCACCCCTCTATAGTATGAACTGCCTACAATTTCTGTGTTTTTCTTTCAGTATTCTCAATGACAATGTTATCAGTGTTACCAAAACGCATCGTTGTGCAACCTGTAAAAGTTGATTCTGTAACAGATCTAGTAGGATATTTGACACTAACTCCAGATAGTTAGATTGAAAAACACCACATGAGTAAGTACAGCACCTTTAATTTATTAAGGTAGCGCCTTGTGTGAACAACCAAGAGATCTTCATCAGTGGCCTCCCGTGCCTGAACAATCAAGTCATCTGCAATTAGTTTTTCCTCTGAAACAGGAGAGAAATAACAGTTGGCATTGTATACCACTGCTTAATGCCCCACATTCTACCCTGCCCCAAAAGCGACTTTGACCCTGAGGTAATAACTTCATCTTCAAATTACTGAAACATTCTTCGTTTATTCAGTGTTTACAATTTTTACAAATACATTCCCTCTGTGCGGGTAAGCTACTAAGCTAGTGTGTATGTGATAAATATTGTTTACATAAGGTTTTCAGAGTGTAACCCCATTAAATTCTTGTTTAAACGAAAAGAGAAGACACATAATGACAGAGGATGGACAGACATAAGAGAATCCTTACAGTCTAGGGCTTGATACGCTGGGGAGATCTTAATGCATGTACCATTAAATGTTTCCCACCCTAAATATTCCCCACATGCTTCAAGGAATTCCACACTTGATACTAATATTTCATTCCCTAAATCAGAGGGCAATAAAAATAAATCTCAAAGTTCAAAACAGAATAATTGCTTGGATGTTCATGGAAGTGAATGCTTATATCCTTAATTAGGATATTTCTGTCACAACTCCTAACTCCTTTTCAGTTCCAGAAGGACAGGGAACTGCTGGAGAGAGTCCAGGGGAGGGCTACAAATATGATGAAGGGAGTGGAGCATCTCCCAGAGGAGGAAAGGCTGAGGGAGCTGGGTCTCTTTAGCTTGGAGAAAACGAGACTGAGAGGTGACTCATGAATGTGTATTAATATGTAAAGGGTGAGTGTCAGGAGGATGGAGCCAGGCTCTTCTCAGTGACAGGCAATGACAGGACAAGGGGCAGTGGGTGCAAGCTGGAACAGAGGAGGTTCCACATGAATATGAGGAAAAACTTCTTCACAGTGAGGGTGCTGGAACACTGGAAGGGGCTGCCCAGAGAGGTTGTGGAGTCTCCTTCTCTGGAGACATTCAAAGCCAACCTGGACACATTCCTGTGTGACCTGCTCTAGGTGTTCCTGCTCCAGCAGGGGGATTGGACTCGATGATCTTTCAGGGTCCCTTCCAATTCCTGCGATTCTGTGATTTAATTTTCAGAAATACCAATTACGAGCTAGTAATTCTTCACCTTGGAGACCAAAAGATAGTTTATTTAAAAGCCTAGTTTTATAAGAGCAAGTTCTGAAGTATCACCCCAAGATTTCAGAAAGTGGTCAAAGACAATCCCTTGGAATGCACACAACTGGAGAGACGTGCCGGAAAGTTCAGGTTAGGGTCAACTGAAAAACCAAAAAAATCCAAGCAGTGTGGAAAAACAAAGCAGCTTTTTGTATGGTCACTACAAACAATGAATATAAGGCACCATGCTGATTTTCCCAGACAAACATTGATATTTAATTGCTGCACGGTTACAGTCTTCTAAGACTGTCCTTTTCTCCAATCTATACTTGAAGAGGAAGAAAACCACGCATGAAGGTGAGAGATTTTGTTCTGAAGTGTTACACAAGAGCAGCACCCACAACAATATTTGCTTTGGGAAGAGCCTGTTCCTCCTGACAAAGGCTTGAGAAACATTTCATTCACTCCCTGGTGCCAGAGGGAAAGCCAAGCTGTAACATTTTCACTCTTAAGGAGGAAGGAAAGACCTTCACTGGTAATTTTCTAGAAGATGACAGGGAACAGCGTGGGTCAGCTGTTGGTAGGAGCTGCTGTAGAGACAGAGAAAACCAGTTTCTTAAGTTTCTTAAAGGAAAGATCCAAAATTCAGCAACTAAGCAGAGCGTTAGAATTCATCTAACCTTGGTTAAATCAACACAAGGCAGCCTGAAGTCGGAAGGGCAATAGTTAACCGCAAAAGTTCATCATTTGAAGGAGTCATTAGGACCACACGTAGTGGAAGAGGGGCCTGGCTTTTTGACAGCCTTTGTCTTGGCAAGAGAAAAAGCTTTCCTATTTTTTAAAGTCAATAAGCAAGCTTAAACTTCAGGTGAAGAGATGCCAAGATTTTATAGGCCCCGATCCTAACTTTTGCTCTTATATTTGCATTTTCTTAATGAATTTCTGCCTCTACCTTCCAATTTGCTTAAGCAGTGATAGTGAGCATCATCACAGAAAGTTCTGCCTGTCACCAGAAGCGTCTCAACACTCTTCCCAACCAGTATCACAGGATTGAGAGGTTGAGAAAGAATGGATTTACACAAGCCGCACTGATCTTTCAGCCTGAAAACCAAGTTACAGCCCACAGCAAGCCAGTTCATTAGCAGCTGTAGTCTCCCAAGCCAGCAGGAATGCCCCAGTTCTTGCTCCACCAGGTATGAAGCCACAGATGCACGAGGCTGTAGGAAGCCTTGTGCTCCCAACCTGCAATTTGGGCCCCGCAGGCCAAACCCTTTGTAAGCTTGGAGCTGAACTAGGAAGGGTTTTCCATTCATTGCTGTGAAACTGAAGTCTGTGTTCGGTTTTAGGTTCAGGTTTGGTCCTCAAAAGAAAGAAGAAACTGGTACTGCAAATGGCAGCTACCCTCAACAGGGAACTTAAAGGAAATCTTGTCCTCACACATTAATCTATAATGAAAATAAAGTGATTGAATTATTAAAAATCTGTTTCAAATGATTCTGAACACTCTGAGCTACATCCACAAGGCTCCAGCATTGTGCACCTAACTTGGGCTAGGCTGAAAGTCAAGGCTCAGGTGCTCACCTTGGAGGTGGAAACAGCTCTCAAACATCCCCCATGGACATTTGTTCTAAAGGCCAAGCAATGAACTGCTGCTCACTTCATGCCTTCATTCAAACCCCAAAGACTAGAAATATTTTAAGATGGACTAAGGCATCGCTATGGTCATGTTTCTCCTTACTCCTTTTTATTCGGAGTCTTGTAGAGCCAGACTGAAATGACCTGAACTGGTTACTCTGACCAGTATTATTTGTGCCTCTGGGGAGAGCAGATCATGTAATAAGCATTAATTTTCAATCCCATTTCAGGAGCTTCACTCTGAGCTGACATCAAACTGTGGCTTGATTGTGTGGAGTGGGATAAAACATACATTTTCAAAGGGCTGCAGAACAAACCTTTGTATTAAAAAAACCAAAAACCTGTTGCAGGATGTTTGCTCTAACACTACAATTTCATCTTTTAAATATTTAATAGGCAAGGTATTCAACACTACATAACACACGACACTCAACCCACCTCAGAAATCCTACAATCAATTTACCTTGCCAAGGTTTAAGTCTGCAAATATGTAAGGATCCTTAAAGCACTCAAAATAGGATTAAAGATGGTAGCTTAAATCTACACAATGAACAAGGAAGACATACAGTCACTATTACATCAGCAATTATTAACGTTCAGTCTGCACTAACTACATAATTTCTATTAGCTTTTGTGCAAATGTTGGTCTAGAGGAAACCTTCTGTCGTTTTACCTTTCAAGAAATTGATTACTTTTCCCCACTTCCCTGCATCGAATGGGTGCAGTTTCTCAAGTCCCATGAAGGTGATGTTGTAGTCTGGGGAATACACAATAGGCCAACATGCTGACGGAGCATCCTCGTACAATGCAGTTCTGTGAGGCCTTGGAAAGCAAAAAACCACAGTAGTCACTTTTTTTAGCAACTATTTACAAAGTCAGATGTTTTTTGTTAAAAATCTCAAATTACAGTCCTTATTAGTACCAACGTGACATTAAGAATGAGCCCTGAAGATGCTATTTCCCGTGCTTACTGAGGGAAACACCTGGGTGTTTAACTGGTCTTCAGCAGCAGTGCCAGGGAGACCCAGTTAAACTCTTGAACTAACCAGTACTGGGGAAAAAAAAAGAATAACTGAAGAATGCACATTAATGAATTATGCATACAAAGCTCATTGCAGCCATTAGTTAATGGAAACATTTGCTTCTCTCCCCTCATCTTCTCAAGTTCATCAAGCAGCACCTCTATCTTTGAGGGTGCAACCCATTTTACAGACAACATAACCTTCAACAAATACCTCACCAGACCCGCATGTTAAAGTCTGCATGAAAACGCAACCACAGGACGTGCTCTCAACTCTGGACTTTGTGCCTCTAACCCTTAATCAATGTTTTCCCCCTCCAAATTCCTGTATTCTCCAAAGCTCAGCGGCACAGCCAGCCTAGAGCCCTCTTCACAACCTGCCCAGGGGACATGTGGACAATGGTGTGCTCTGTGCTACAAACGCACAGGCTGGGTGTTCAAAGAACACCTGTGCGCACACATGGGTCACCAGCCAGGCCAGACTCTAGAGGTGACTCCACCTTCACATCCAGCTGTGAATCCTCTGCCCCACACTCTGTGACATCGAGTTATGCCAAGACCTCTCTTCCTCCCTGAAATTCTGCTGAACTTCGCAAAAGTCTCCACAAGACAGGATGGCCCTTTGTCAGGTGAACAATACAAACAGAATAACCTTTATTTCCAGCCTAAATGTGCTCAAAAATACCCTTTTAAAATACAGTTAAAACCAAAACGAAGAANAAAACCAACGAAACAACAATTGGAAAACAATAACAGCTTTTCACCGGTCCGCAGCCCCGACCCCACGCACCGCCCACAAACACAGCCAGAGCTCCCTGGATCTTTCCCTCCTCCCACCCCGCAATAAAAGGCAGCTTTTGTACGGGGCGAGCTGCCACCCCGGGCCCCGGCTCCTCTCCCGGCCTGCCTACGTGGTCTCGGGGCTGCGGCAAAGGGACGTTTCCCGGGGCTCTCCCCCTCCCCACGCCGGGCCCAGGCTCCCCGGGTGCACCTTGCGGCCTTCCCCCGGGACAGGGACAGGCCTCCGCCGGGCCCGGTCGCCAGCCGAGCCCTCCCGCCGTCCCGAGAGCCACCCGCCCCGGTCCCTGTGCAGTAACCGCCCAAAGCGGTACTCACATCCCCCCGCCTTCCGCGGCCGCGCTGGCCGGGCCGCGCAGGGGACGCGGCGCACCGGCACCCGCAACCCCGCCCCGCGGAGGGGCGTAGCCAGGGCACGGTGACGCGAGGGAGCGTGGCCAGGGCACGGTGACGCGAAGGGGGCGTGGCGCTGCCGTGTGTGTATCAATGGGCTCAAATCGACCCCACGCAAATGGTGTCTTTGGTGAGAAAAACATGGTTCCCATTGTAAAATAAAGAGCCTCGCAGGAGGTGACGAGTCGGAGCAGGACAGCAGCAGAATGAGGGAAATAAAGGCGAAATAGTGCTGTTATCTAATGGAGCCGCAGAGCTCCCTCTGATTTTGCCAGGTTCACCCCAGGAACACCATCCCTAAGTTCAGGCACTCAAGAGAAATAAGCTAGTTTCAAGTCAAAAGCCAGCTTCTCAGTGTACTTTGCTAATCCTGCTTGAATATATAGAAAAAGCATTCCTTAGACGGTTGTAGAGATAAATCACTAACACCATCATGAGAAATGCTCCATCAATAGCAGCAATATCTACCAAACCAAGGATAAACGCACAGAAGCCCTCTCTTCTCATGAGGAATAATGTCTCTTTATGAGAGTTCCAGATAAATATCTTCTTAAAATATGCTGGCTTGGGCTCGGCATTCAGTTTTGATGGATGCCTGGACTTCACCTTGGTATTTATTTAGCAGCAGGAGGCTGTTATCCCCCAAAAAAACATTCCATCCCTTTGACATTATCTTTTAATTAACATTTCTTTTTATTCTGGCCCTCTGTGCGCTTGCCTCAATACTAGTTCGGTGCATCTACCTTTTATTCCTTGTTACCAACTGCTTAATTCTCAGTGCTTAATTAGGGTTTCAGTGTGCCTTGGTTAACTAGATACAAATAAAATGTATTGTTATTTCATTTTCATTTAAATTAACTTTTAAACTTAAATTGAAAATAAACTTGGGGACTAGTTTCCATATTTGTTGGATATCGTGACTTGGGTTTTGTATGGACTTTCTCATTAATTATTCACATCTAAACCATAACACAAACTTCAAACATCGTTCCTTTTTTCACCACCAAAAATCAAATGTAAATATCTACTTCTGTGTTCTGGCTAGCTATGAGGTCTGTTGCTTTTGCTTTCATAGAATCATAACAGTTTCATAGAATCATCTAACAGTCTTTAAACAAACCATCTGGGGCATAACATTGTTGTTCAGCCTTATCTTTTTGGGTAGGAAGGTAATTGCTTCCTCATGAATTAGGCCCATGATACGCAAAAGAGAATGACCCGTGCTGGACTTTGGACGTTTTCCAAGCTCTGGTTTTCTGCCAGCAGAGTTTTCAAGACAAATGGGTTGGGAAAACTTAAGAGCATGGTAGAAAAACCAGAGCTGAGGAAGTAACACTTTTGGTTCACTAGTCACTTTGAAAATAAACTTTTTTGAAGGAAATTTGGGGTTCTCGTTATTTTTTACAACATTGCAATATTTTTTAAGAAGTGAATTTTTTTAAAAAGTTAGTCTGTCCTGAAATTGTATTTTAAATATATATAAGTGAAATATTTTAATTAAAAAAAAAAAAAAAAAACCAACAAAACAGACCCAAACAAATATAAACTTTTAAATTAATACACATCCACAAAATGTACTAGAATAGCCGAATCCATACTTTTGGCTGAAAGGTATTTCCCTTAAAACTTCTGCTGGGTTCTAATCTTCTCTGTACAAATTAGGAAAGCGGGGCAACGCATAACCCAGGAGCAAATATGAGACGACCTAAGTCTCTTAGAAGAAAAGCCTGTACTCACAAGAAGCAGAAAATAGCTATGGACCCTACAGAACCCAGGCCTCTAAATTTCTTGGGATCCTTCAAAATTAGGCCCCAAAACCACCAATACAGTGAGAAAATAGATGAATTACAACCCAGCTCATACAGACAAAGGAAATGTTTTCTCCTTAGAGCATTGTGCTTCTGTCAGGACAAAATGCAACTTGAATGGTTTTGACAATATTACGGATAGCAGTGGGGGTCCTGCGGTGGGGGAGTTTATTAATTGCTGCATACTTGAAAGCGCAGGCATATCATTGTTATCATAAATAACCAGCAACCTATTAACTCTCAAGGTCTGGCCTGTTTAATGTGCTCTGTCATCCAGATCATTCTTCTATGTTGAAAATCATCAGAAGCACCCCTGGGAGGACAGGCTTCCTTCCAAAGAGAAATACTTTTTATTTATACTGGGGCTCCAGTTTGAAACTGTTTCAGATATTGGCCTTGTCTTTCTGGGTAATAATTTTCAAGCCATTCATGTGACTGGTCTCTTTAAACTCCAGGGATCCACTCGTGCAGATTCAGCTGAAGGTGGGTCCCAGAGACAGAACTGCTGGCAAAACCAACTTCTAGCAAACAGAAAATCGACCCTGACTAATGTCCCATAAGAAACCTACTGGCTGGTCAGGCCTGCCAGGAATTGTGCCAGTTTATTAAAAAGTCTGTTCAACTAATTTGTTGCACATTCATTGTTCGGAAGAACAAAGTTGGCAAAAGCCCTTCATCAACTTCTCAACCTCCCATAGACTAGAAAATAACTTCTTAGGTCTGATGTTCCATGATGGTGAAACAACTTAAACACGAGGAATGGTGAAATACAGTAAGTGTTTTCCCACATCAGACACAAAAGGCAGTGCTAGCAAATTCATGATACCATGAAAATTTGGACTATAGATCTACTTATCCCTACTCTGGATCACTGAGGTAACCCACAGATCACTTCCCTCACAGGTGAAGCAGTAAGATGGCAAATTAAGAGTTGTCGCAATTTATGGTATTAGTTTAAGCTCCCAGAAACTTTCCTGGAGCTGGAATGATGCAGGAGTTGGAATATTCCCAGTAGGCTTGCTCAGGCCTGACCTGTGCAGCTGCCTTCAAGGTCTCACCCCCATCTGTTGTCACGACAGCCTGCCCCCTGTGGGAAAAAAATGAGCTCATTTTGCTTCAGTTGTGAGGTGCAACTTATCCTTCCTTAACGAACGAGACACGCTCAGGACCGAATCAAAAGCCACGTCACAGATAGTTTGGTGTCAAACTCCTTTGAGTTGAGGCTTCTGAAACAGGTTAAGGCGAAGAGATGTGCTACAGATAAAACCAGGGCTGAAACACTTTTAAAGGAACATGAAGAAATACGATTGTTATTTACAATGAGACTGACTTATCCTGTAAAGATTTTCACTACTAATGCATTACACTAATTTCTACAGAAATTTTAATTACTGCTTTTTAATCAGAAAATAATACTTTGAGGACCTGTGATACTTGATTAACTTTGATCCTGAGGGCTTTGATCTGCCGTGTGGTGACATGACTGAGATCAGGCATTTACTTCCATGGTGGGTAGAAAATGTGAAATTATTGATTCCTGTCATCCAGCGGAGCAGAAAAAGGTCTGTGCTTTTTATAGCTCAGAAACCAATACAGTTTTTTTTCCTCACTGTTGCTCAGAGCAGCTGGAAATGCAAGGCTAAGATATTGCTTAAAGATATCATTATTCTCCTCACAGTCTTATCTTCACTCTTATTAGCCTAAGTCCTTTTCCCTCATGGAATCGCATTCAGCTGAAGTCCTCAGTTTTTAAAACAATAGAGCATGATACCACTAACCACCACTTTGTGCCTTCACCATCATGTGATTTTCAAAATGAGAGATGTAGGCTATCACAGCAGAACTCAGATCATACAAATCCCAGCAAGGGTTTATCCAAAATACACTTTAAATGGCCTTTTCAAATTCACTGGAGAGACTCAGCTTAATGCCTTCGCCCACGACCAGGGAAGGAAGCCGTAAGACTTGATTTACTCTCAGACGCTGTAAACATCTGCAAGTCACTATCAAAATGGAGAAAATCGCGTTCAGTACAACAAGGTGCTTTCTGACGCAAGAAAATCGTTCAAAGAAGTGATTTATTTGCAGGTCACTACTTAACGGGGTGAGCAGAGCACAGGAGAGAAACAAAAATTAAGTTAATAACACATTCTAGACCACCACAGGTTTGTCTCCAAATTAATGTTTATCCATTCTCCTAGAGCATATTTATAAATGTATGTATGGGATATAATTTTGTCATTTCATTGCTAATTACGGAGACAACCGATGTCTAGTACTCTAATATCTATCCAAATAAACAGGGCTGTGTATAACACGGAAAGGTTTCATAATTTTCAGTCCTAAGAACAACCAGATACACAAAAACTATTTTCATCTAATAATCAGCGTGTTCAACTGAGCACATTTGGTTGATATTTGCTCTGCTCTGATTTTGAAGTGCTTTGGTAATATGAGTCATGTTTAGTCTGCTGACAGTACGCAAGAAAGCGGCAAACTAAAGCACAGGTTTCTGTCCTGTATTTTCCGAGTACATTCAACAGAAATAGATTCAGACACCTGGAAATCAGCTGGGGGTAAGACTGTAATGAATATTAGCAAAATGTTTAAAAGTATACTATTCCCTACATATATTATGTTCCTTATACTGGGAAAAGATTAAATCTCAGATTTCAGGACATCTTTTCACTTTCGATGGCCTCATGCACCTGGCCCATCAACAAGGGAAGAGTGGCTACAATTTTCAACATTATTTCCTAGTAACTAGTATTGCCACTTAATCAAATTGAGGGGGTGAGGTTTGAAAGGAAACAGAGTTTCCCAGAATATTTCTCAAGGTTTCAATAACTAGAAAGGAGAATTCCCACTGGAATAAAGTCTAGGAAGGGACTAAAATGTCCAGTCCAACAGCCTCGCGAGAAAAGGTTCATCAGCATCTCTGACATGTCTGTTAGATACACAGTACACATTTCTTGGCATTACAACATTCTTTAGAAAAAGCTACTGTACAATAAGTAAGGCCATTCAAGCTTATGCTGGAAAACAAATGCACCTGAATGGTCAAGTTCCTTTGAAAGAATCTTCTCTAAAAAGATTAAGTTATAATAAAAAACTGGTTTAAATATATAGGGCAGTTATATCTATTAGTTTGCTACAGATTAAAGCCAGGCATGTACAGCATAACCAGAAACGGGCATTTTCTGCCACCAACAGCACAAGCAGCATTGGCAATGACTGGGAACACTTCTGTCCCAAGAGAAGTCAGGGGTTCACGGAAAAGAAATGAGGCGGGGGCTTGGGGGAAGAATCATCACAAAGCATACTTGACACATTTCCAAATCCACTATCCCCTTTTCAATATTTTCATACTTCTGTACTAGTTTTGGATTCATAAAGCGCAATGTAAATGCCCCGAAGGAATTTCATTATCAGTATTTACCTGAGGACAGTCAAGAGAAGCAAAGGAACTACACCAACATGAACCATTACAGAGGAACCTGGCTGTGTTCCAGGCTTTGTAGGTTTGATAAGCTCCGAACTATTCCGAAACTCCCCTTCTGAGTCAGAGGCTTCAGATTAAATTCCTCCCTGACACCATGAGATGTTTATAGGTTTAGATAGGGATGTCTTGCCATAACTAGATTGGACATTTTATTTGTTCTCAAACATCACGGCACAACTTAGAGGTGAATTATCAGATAATTGGCACGCAAACTATATTAGGCATCACAAATTAATATCAACATTCCAAATTGCTCGCTTTAGCAAACAAGCAGCTAGTGCGATCCAGCTCCGTATGGCTGGCATTACCCAGCAGATGTTTCAGCTGCTGGATGACGAGGATGGATGATCACAAGAAGACAGACATGGTAAAGTGTAGTCAAATAAGGCCATGCAGCTTCCGAGATAATTGCCCTGCACCACTGCATTCAGCCAAGCTGTGGTTATTGAAGGAAAGGACTACTACACTGAGCATTTCAAAAGAAAAGTGGCACACATGGGAGGATGTTAGGGACATCCAGTGAAGGGTGAAGAACACTGCTTCAAATCATAAAGATCAAGTTCCCTAAGGAACTTCCCACTGGTAGTTTAAAACCCTTTTTCAGTCACTTTCAGCAACATTATTTTAAAAAGGACTTAATTACTATCGCTCCAGAATTGCATATACTGCTCACAGAAATCAGAGGGAGTGGAAAGGACTCTGCAACAGTGCTCGCTCTGCTTTGTACCCAAGACACTCTTAAGGAAAATCTCTGAAGTGAAGTATAAACCCTACCAGCAAGAAAAGAGAGTGCCAGAGAGTCTGCATTGGCTCTGTGTGGCCACAGTAAGACTCCGGGGTGCTCTGGTGGGCAGCCAGAATAGCTGTCAGCCCAAATCTACGCAAAATTAGTAGTAGCAAGTATAGCCGTATGACACTCCTATGTCTGAAACATGAGCCATGTTTATTTGCCATAGAACAAAATAATATTTCATAGTTGTAACTGCAATAAAAAAAATTCCTACCAGTGAAGAACCATAAGAGATATGTATGCATATATTTATATATAAAAAGATAACAGAAGATGGGACCAAAATGGATGTAGCGCACCTTGATACAATCCCAGTTTAAGAAATACTTGCTTTTTAGAGAATATCAAAGCCAGGGATCCTTCATAATGGCTCAGGGAGGAAGCAAGTTTCAGAGAAAGCTAAGCCTCTTGTGTTTTCTTTACCATCTTCCACCTGACTAACACCGACAATCAGAGCTGAACCAAACCACAATTTTCAGCTATCTCAGCAAAACTCCTCTTAAATTAAGTGTAAGAAGCAGCTCACTTATTTTGAGGAAAGACATGCTGATCACACAACGTGATAGTAATAAAACTCCCTCATTTCTGAGGCTAATAGGCTGCTCATCAATTGCAGTATGTCAATGACCAGCAATTAGCACCCTTCTCATTTAGCTACTGTGATTACACCAATTCTTCTATTAGTGCTGCTGTAGCTGTAGCTTGTATCATCTTGGTTTGGTGTGTGCGGGGATTTAAAGCAACAGCAGGGGGTGGAGACTTTTCTTATTTCCCTTATTGACAGGAAAGCTGGAAAAAATCACCAAATTAAGGGGTGAGGCAATTGGGCTCTCTCACTGCTGTGTTTACAGTCTTCCAGTTCTGCTTCCTTCTCAGGCCTTCTCTCTAATCACTGAGACTAATTAAGAGTATTTGCTGCTCCCTCAAGTTTAACTGTGTTTTTTTTTCTTATGAAATACAGGATTAACATCAGGGTGAGTAAGTTCTGCTGGGTCAGCCTGCTCTTTCCTATTGCTTCAGTGAAAGTTCTTTATAAAATCTATACATCCTTGGGTTATGTGGCTACAAGGAAGGAGACAAAATCTCCCAACTGGGACTTGGCAGAGCCCCCAGGAATTTGCAACTTCACATCTATGTAAAAAACCTGTTCTGGTACAGTACAGTGAACCAGTCTACACAATGGAGTTTATTCTTTCTGGGCTCCCCCCAGAGAGAGCCGTATTAACCTTGCCCTGGAAAGTGAGCTCTTAATAAGAGGACCAAAGCTTGACACAGATGCTCACTAGTAGCGTGTTGTCTAGGGGGGTGGCAGCCTGGAGCTGGTCTTACAAACTTGTTTATACATAAAATTAAGATAATGTCAGAAGTGCCTGAGTGTTGCCCTAAACCAGGGCATTTTGAGTAAGTAGTTACTTGTGAATGGCGCATCCGTGGCTCAGTCATCCAGCAGTATATTTAGTATTATTAATACCACTCCTGCTCTAATTATGACAAATGCAACTTTTCTGGCTGGCAGAAACATTGAGGAGATCTGTTGACAAGGATTGGCTCTTGGATGGGTAGATATGACAGAAAAGGAAACTAATTATTCTTCTCCAGAGCATGGTTTGAATCATGTGTAGTAGGTAAGGCTCCAGGGCACATGCTTGAATAATGAAGAGGGAACAGAATAGCTATGTATCATCCCTCCTGTGCCCTTGAGTAGGGTAGGGCTTCTTCTGAGAGGTCCCTGTTCATATTCCAGCACCCTCTGAACAGGGCATTAAAGATTACGAAATCTTACATGTTAGAAAAAGAAAGCATATTAAGTTTGCCCAAATAATCTTATTATGGCATTTCCTAATTTTTCAGTGTTCCTTTAATTTTTTTTATATCATTTTTAGCATATTTTTATTTGAACTTGTCTGTATGTTTTATAACAGCCTGTCTTCTGGCAAACTATTTTTGGTTTATTTGAACATTTGCATGAGTCAAGAGTGGCATTTGTTAAAGAAGAAAGCAAAACTCAACAGGGGGTTGGTTTGGGGTTTTTTTCTCCTGAATGGATTACCCTCCTTACAAAACCCAATATTCCCCTCTCCATAGTGCAAAACTAACCCAAATTGGAAGCCACCTTCCACACAAGCCCAGCTGAGCAGTTCCAGTGCGTTTCGTTCATTTGAATTGCCAAGACAACTAAGTCTTTGGGAGGCACCTTCTCTGTACTTCCCAATGTGTTTAAGCCAAAGGCCAGAGGCAGGAGATCAGTCACCACCGATTACTTTTATTCCCCTGTAAATTCTCCCTTCCTTTGGTGTAATGGCAGCATCCTACTGAGAGACACTGTAGGTCCCTCAGTACCTATTTTGGACTCGAGGTGAGCTGACAGATACGCCAAGTTACAGAAAATTAGAAGCAAACTCGCTGGTAAATAGCTCCAGGAACAGAAGACTGTGAGTTACTCTGGCTGGGTTTGGAACCAGCTACACAGAGTATTACCAGAGATTGATGCTGTCTCCTGGCAGTGCGAGATGCTTTGGGTTTGACTATGCTTCATTCTTCCCTTCTCCTGGAGCGCTCATACGGAGCTGACTGACCAGCAATGATGGAGTCAAGGATTATCCCTTTCTAATTTTGGCAGCATACACACTAATTTGACCTCCAGAGAGAACATTCCTCCTTCCCGCTGTCTGCCTTGGACCACAGACCACTTCACCCACTTGGCTAATTATCAGACAAGCACATTTACCTGCCCTTTCTATAAAGCAGGACGAAAAGGACAGTTGGGAGAAAGGGAAGGAGGAAAAGGTGTGAAGGACAGTTCCACGTAAGCACAAAACTTTGGGCACCTTCTGTTTTTCAGTATCAGATACACAAGTTGCTCATTCACTAATCAAAAAGCAAATCCTTACACTTGACAAAAAGCTAAAGTTGAGCAGTTTGCAAAGTATACCTGTTTATTTCAAATTGGTACTAAGCCAAGCATGCAATACCCATTTGTAATACCACAGTTTAAATGTAATTAACACGATTCATTCATTATCAATGTAGGTTAGCACACTGGGATTTGCTGTTATCGGGCAAAAAGGCAACACAGGTGAAGAGTAAATGATGAAGTGCAGCAAATTGCTAACATCTAAGGTATGTACATAATCAGATATAACAGAATTGTTATGGTTGGAAAGGACCTCTGAGATCACTGAGTCCAACCACACACACACAACCCCCTACAATCTCAGCCACTAGAGCATGCCCTGAAGTGCCACATCTACACGTATCTTCAATACCTCCAGAGATAGTGACTCCACCACCTCCCTGGACAGGCTGTTCCAGTGCCTGACCACTCTCTCAGTCAAGTCATTCTTCCTCATATCCAGTCTGAACCTCCCCTGCCCCAACTTCAGACCATTTCCTCTGGTCCTGTCATTATTCCCTTGGGAGAAGAGGCCAGCACCCACCTCTCTACACCCTCCTGTCAGGGAGCTGGAGAGGGCAAGGAGGTCTCCCGTGAGCCTGTTCTTTTCCAAACTAACCATGCCCCATTCCCTCAGCCTCTCCTCACAGGACTTGTTCTCCAGACCCCTCACCAGCTTGGTAGCTCTCCTCTGGACATGCTCCAGATCCTCAATGTCCTTCTTGTAGCAAGGGGCCCACATGAATACCCAGGTATAAATCCTGGTCACCAGCCTGAACTAGAAGTCCCAGCTTGCAGGGCAGGTTGGGAATTGGTTTAGGGAATGATGTGTTCTCTTGGGTTGTCTCTAATGTGTTAGAAGACAGACTTTTGAAAAAAAAAAAAAAAGAAAAGAAATCCCATTACAAGCGTTTGCAGCCCGATTCTGGGCAGGACTTTTAAATTTCAGCTGATGTAATAGCAAAATGCAGGGAAACGTGAACTCCAGGCCATATATCCACTCCAGATACACTCAGCTCGCAAATCTGGATCAATTAATAGCAAAAGATGCATTTTAAATATAACAGTTCAGAGGGCATGCAGGGTACAAGGGTAAGCATGTGCTGATTTATATCTGCTGAGGGGCAAAGCGCTTATTATTATAAAGATGTAAATTTCCTAAAGAATTTGGAAAGTCAATAAAATATTTAGATCCTTTACAGATAAATTTTGCACTGAAGGGGCATCTTTTGCTCTACTGGGTTGTTTATAATTAAATAATGGCCTTTGCAAGAAGATCTAAGATTAAGAAACGAGCACAATTAAATGACTGACATATTGCTTAATATTGGAATTCTGAAGCAAATTATCTTTTATTTTTGTTTTTATCTTTCAAATATCGTACTTGCACACGCACATAGCCCTGTGATACAACTCATTTGTTTAGCTCATTGCAAGATGAAAATCAGGCATGATTTGGAAGGAAAAAGTCTATATGGAACTTTCAGAGTAGTTTGGGGTTTTTTTTATAGTGGAATAGAATTACAGACCCTGAAGCTAAGCAGATGCAAGACCAGATCTGAAAGACAGCTCCACGAAGGTCAAACAGAACGTGATCTGAACTCATGAAAGTACAGCACGTCACAGTACAGAGCTACAGAATAGAGAGCATGAAGTATTTTTTGGTTTGTTAAATTTGGGGGTTCAATTTAAAAATAAGGGCTATTCATTATTTATACAGAAAAAATCTCATTTGTCTTCTGCTTTTCACCAAGTGCTTTTCAATCTGGAAGGGCCATTTGACTCTAATTAAGCCAAATGTTAGTGAATAATTTACTACCTTTTCCCCTTCATCCTGTCCTATGAATTACTTAAGAGTCACAAGGCTCAAACTTGCAAATAATAACAAAACTTTATCCAAATAACTGGTATTAATCAAAGATTCAAAGCTGTTACAGCAGTCAGTTATGAATAAAGAAGATTCTGTTTGTGAAATGAGAATAAGTGAAAAATTCATTTTCCATCGACGTAAATATTTCCAAAAATTTAGGCCTTCATACAACATACTATTGGGAATCTCTGTGTAATTTCATTTGATAAACACAGAGATAAAACGGGCACCTTTGTAATTAATTTATGTTATTGCATAAAAATACGGGGACAGTAACTGACAATGACAAACTCCATGCTGCAGAGTTGCTTTACGTCTTTTTTCCTCTTTCTGTGAATGATGTCAGATATCTGGTTACATAAATCAGCGTGGCACTTTGGGGGGCTCTTGTCTGTAACACTTAAAGAGTCTTACATATTTTAAGCAGAACTCAGGGGTTGTAAAATAAACCAGTATAAGGGCCATATTCTTTGAATTTTATTGTGTTTCACACAACTTATTGCAAACCTCTTGCATGAGAAAAGAAAGAACAGTGTTGGTCTACTGTTATGAAAATGAGCCAAAATTTTAAAAGCCAAAAGAAGCACCATCCTGTGGTTTTGGATCTGGGTTGTCACCACAACTACAAAGGAGAAAAAGTTAAAAAAAATGCAATTTCCCACTGAGGTAGAGTTCATCTAACAAAAGTGTTTAGTCTGGTAGGATTACTGCTGCTTATGGAGCAACTAACCTTGGCTCTAACCTCTGCGTGTGTAATGCTAATGAACTTAGAAGTTGATCTTCTCATCTCTTTATCCCCTAATTAGTACGCACGTTACATACAGAACTGATCTGAGATAGTGAGAACTCACTCAAAAGGAACCAAAACCAATAAGAAAAGCAAATGGGGGGAAAAAGGAGAATACAAATGTGTCTCTGGGATCCCAAGAGGAAATATTTATAAAGACCATAAAAAAGGGTGCCATCAAGACGCCAGCTAGTGAGGAGAAATAAAATGGAAGATTGATGTTGATGTGCTCAGGGTGATCAGAAAGGAATAAAAGCAGACTGATGACATCTTGTAGAGAGCAGACCTTCTCTTGATAAATCCACAGAAGTACATTCAAGAACACATCACCAAATGGCACTGAGCTTGAAAAAGCAAAGGGAGGCAAACGATCGTCACAGATTCCTACACAACCCAGCACGTGTTATGATAATGGCCTTCCAGCTTCTTGGGTCAGAAACAAAATAGACTTGAAGACGGGTTTAGGAATTATTGGAGGCATGGCCCTCTCCTATCATATCTCATGTGAAATGGAATGACCCTGGCTTATTGAAAAGTTTAAAGAAAAACTGGAACTAATATTTTCCCACTGCATTTTGGGTCTTTTCTATGCTGTCTTTCATATTACAACAACGTATTTTGATTTGGACGCTGCTGGGCACCGAGAAGAGTTTTTAATTGTGCTGGCTGTTCTTTTTCCCTGAGTTAGAACAGGGCCACGTGTTCAAGCAGTTCAGATTTTTCAGTCTAATGTGCTCTACCCTGCATTTGTTAACATCCGAGTTGCAGCAACCATTACACTGACCATTTTCTAGTTCTGTTTCCACAAAGTTCATCACAACCTTCTCTTACAAAGACTTACACTGAACCATTCTGTCATCTGCAAATCCTGCTGATCTCATTTTTTTTTTTGTTCTACCCCTCAGTTCTGGCTTTCTGGATAATTAATAAGTGTATTGAATACTAACAACAGTACAGATCCTTGGGACATGCCGATATTAACCTCCTACTGAACTGAAAACTGACAGCCAGCTTAATTAATTAAATTCCCTATGTAAGAACAACAGTGTTGACAGTGAAAACCAGGATGACTTGTGATTTATCCCTAATCTGAAAAAAAAAACAACAAGAACCCCAAACCAACCACCCAAACCTCGGCAAGTACAAGCACCTACAATTTCCACTGAGTTTTATGGGACTTGTGAAAAAAAGGAAAAGCCAAAGCCATTTTCATTTTAAAAACAAAAGAGGAAACATCCCCTCTGTACAGCAGCAAGTATCAAGCAGCACGTTAAGCATTTTCCCCCCTGTGAAGTTGTTAAAAGTACCTCAGCCAGAATATCCTTGGAATGTCAAAACTTGCTTAGGTATTTGATCCCAAGAGGACAAGGTATAAAGTTTCTAGCTAATCAAGCCTAAAGCAAAAGATGAAGGAATTGAAATAAAGTGATGACTGCTATAGCTATAATTATCTTGGCAGGACATGCATCCTTGTCAAAGTCATTTAGTTTTTTCTAGAGAGCAGAAAATTTCTCACGCTTCTCTGACGCTTCAATACAGTATCTGTAGCAGACATTTCTGTAAGCAAAAAATATATTCAGAACAAACCTCATCCAGTGGCATAGAAAAGGCCAGTTTCCTAGTGGTCTGCCACTGATCTAAAAACTAATGTATTAAAACTTAGACGTGCTATAATCATCAGCAGAACTTCTAGTTAGTTGTGAGCCTATTATACTTCAGCATGTAAAAAAGCGTGTAATTTATACAGTAGCTTTAAAATGCTCTCATTAGTGTCTTCCAAGTACAAAGCCTGTTGTTTTAACTTTGTACCAAGGAAGAGCTAGAAGAATAATACAAAAAATGCTAATGAATATTCATATGCTCTTAAAATGAACTTCCTTCATTGATGAACATTTTGAGCGATCAAATTTTCTTAGCACAAATGTTCACATAAAGTATAAAGGTGTAATAATGCATTGAAATTATCAACATTTTACTAACCTATATTATTGAGCTAACAGGCCTTCTCATAGGAATCCATAAAGTTCTTTGGGAAATGTTCTTTTGGGAAATTGTTTTACCAAAGTTTTCTGTACAGGTTCCAGACAAAGCAGGTTCCTTTTTTTAGAAGATTTAGATCTGCTTCTGCCTTTTAAGTCCTATTGGATGATGTCAGCATCACTATGTATATACACGTTCGCTTATCCAGATTTAGAAATTAAGACCCAATCTCAAAAATACGGATAAATTAGGGGCCTAAACAGAAGCGAAGGTCATTGTAACCAGAGCAGACTGTACTTTCAGTGGTCGTGCCAGAGTAGGGCAGCATCCAGTGAGTCCAAAATCTCCATATATCCACCAGGGTGATTTAGACATTTGTTCAGTGGAACATTGGGCCAGACAGTAGTCAGATTTACTGTACTCAGACCTGAACAGGAGCTTGTAGCATGCACAGTGGCTGAGTACAAAATCTTCGGGTGCCTAGCAAGAGCCAATCTAATGTCCTCTAATGTCCTACTCAGCCTCCAAATTTCACCCCAACCACATTTCCAGACATGACACAGGCCACCTGGGAAATCCAAACATATATGTTAGACAGGGATATTGAATGTTAAGAATGGAATTTCCAGCATAATCTCTGGTTTCTTTCATGCGTTTTTGTTGCATGTCTGCAAACTGGGGCTAATGGGCCGCTGTGAGGACACAGTAATTAAATATGTGTGAAGCCCACTGTGCAGCCAGCGATGAGGTGGCAGTTTAAGATACGGGACAGAGAGAGCAAAAGCGAAAATCAGGTTTGTGTGTAACTAGGATGAGTCAGAGTCAGCACAGAAACAGAAATCAAAGAGGAAAAAGTTATAAGTTTGCAGGGATGGCTACAAGCAGCACAACTGTTTCAAAGGCCATGGGGTTTAGCCTGCTGTGCCATACTTTGCTAGCCTGGGCACAATTTTACCCATGCAAGCTGTGTCCATGTTGCTGGGACTAGACCTTGATTTGCCAAGACCCTGAAAGCATTTATAAAAAACACAAGACCTTTAAAATCTCCAGCCAGTGCCTCCCTGCCTGCACTGAACTTGTCTCAGTGAGCCTGTATTTAACTTTTTTTTTTGTTACAAATCTGTAGTTGCAAATTCATATTGAAGATAAGGGCTTTTTTGCTTCATGAACGGTATCTTTATGCCATTCCTCAAGGTAAATTGACCAGTAGGTGGACTACCTGGAAAAGTGACCCTGAAAGGATTTAAGGAGACAAAACAGAAATCGGTTCACTTCAGTGCAGTTTGTACAGAACCTGATATATTCTGATGCGTATTAGAGCACCTCCTGCTTTTCAACTATCATTCTGCTGCTGAAAGTGAAATCTCCTTTGGAAGGACTTATTATACACGCAACAGAATTTGTATTACATTTCTTCAAGGCCAGCAAAAGTTGCTCAATTTCTTGTACTTATGTATATATTCAGATGGAAAAAACAGAATTTGTTTTCAATAAAAAAATTGTAATTTTACAGTTGAAATGCACACAATATACTGCCAGTATATATGGAGAAACAGAGGAAGCCTGACAGCCTTGCTCTATGGGTACAAAGCCATCTAGATCATTGCCAGTGATGAGAAACGTGAGGTCAGCAGACTGCTGCAGAAAGAGAATAGGAAAAACAGGAAAGACAGGAGTTTTAAGTTGTTCCATGTTGGTGTTTAAAGCATAAAAAAAAATAACAAAGCAATTCAACAGTGTTAACATTTAAAAAGACTCAGAATTATTGTACTTGATTGTCCACTTAAAAGTTCTGAGGTGTACATACTATAGTTTGAAACCAAGTAATCTTAAAAAGATTGTAATTCAGTTCCCATAGTACTATGAACTAAGTCATTAAACATATTCACATGCCTAATTCACAGACTGGAGGAATTCTTTACGAGATTTAAGACTACTATGTTTTCCTACATTTCCCGGATGTATTTAAAACAGAACTAAAGGTTGGGATTTTTGTTTGTTACTTGTCCGTGTCTTGTGGGATTCTCATCGCTTATGCATTCACTCAGTTGTTGGGGAAGAGCTCATTAATATGATTTCTATCTGGGTATAAAAGCACATAGCAAAAGCACTGTTATGTAACAGTTTGAAAAGACAGCTCTAAATAACCTACTTCAATAACCAGGAATTTACATTAGAAAGGTAGAAAACTGAAGTGAAAAACATTTATTTTTATCTGATGTTACTGTTTCATAATATCACTGTTATCAGACTCATTCTGACTAACTCGGTAAGGTCTCGGGGTCTTACAGCACCTGGGAAAGGCTTGCATATCAAATACATTTATACAATAGGAGCAGTGATTTAAAAGAGAGCTACACTTCTGGTTTGGGATGCAGACTTACTTACCCGGTCCACATTCAAAACTCCCCATCACCTCCCTGGCAGATTAGACTATGCAAAGAATGGTGGGTTTGGCCCTTCTTTTACCAATTTTCTAAACACAACTGCTCCTTCTGAATAATTCAAAGGAAATCAGCCTCGATGGGAGTTTTGTCCTTCTTTATTACCATTAACCGCCTGCTTTAATTTTTGAAATTTAGTGAATTTGTGCCTCCCTTTGGCCAAACATCTTCTCTTGGAAGGGGAATACTAGCAGGGATAACCAAAGCATTCTGTTTTATAGATGCTGTCAATCCATCATTATCTCTGTCAAAACGCTGAAAGGATGTTCTCATAAAATCTTCAATAGGTGTATGAAAATACAGAACGTCCAATACAGGAAGTGGAACAGGATAACTCTACTAGCAGAGAAAGCAATAAAGAAATAATTGAAAAAAGAATGTTGTTTTATGTACTCGGTAAGTCTAGGATACTTATTTTAAAGTAATGAAATGCAATGCCCCCTCTTGCAATTAGATCTCTGTAGGCAAAGAGGAGCAGCTGAACAGACTTAATGCAGAGGCAGAAACATGCCCCATGTGCTTCTGGCAGCAGGATCAATGCCTAATTAATGAGTTTTCCCAGTTAAGCTTAACCACTGTGTGCATTTGTATGTATGTGAGATCTTGCCCTGGCTTTTTAAATAATGGATGGTTATAACCACATGCTCAAACACAATAATCTATGAACTAATTCCCATAAGCCTTTTGCTAGTACTAAGGGATACCAGTTGTAATCTTGTTCCTGTATTGAGTGCTTTTTAAGTGTCTTTTCATATATTGGACTACTTTAAGTAATTCTTTGACTTATGATTTTTTTTGGTGGAGATATTTTGCAGGGCTCTGCAGCTATGAGGATAGAACTAGACAGCAAACTAAGCAGGAAAAAAGCACAGCGATGAAAGCCATAGAGCTGCTCAGCCAGGAAATATGCGTAAAGCACCGTACTTTGAGATCAGTGAAGGGTAAGACAGACACAAAGTGGGCAGACGAAGCGTTACAAGATGCAGCCTGATAAGGAGGAAGAAAACTGACCATCTTTCCCAGGGAGTTTTGCAGGACACTTCTTCAGCTGAATCACAGACAGCATCAGACAAAAAAAGGCCCATCACTGTTAATGGCACCTCAAGTTCCTATTCCCAGACCACTTTCTTTCCCCAAGTCTATTAGCCTGCCCTTTTCACCTCCTGCTCAGCCTGGTTGTAGGTAACTCCCCATCTCTTCTCAGCCACAGATTCATCCCTAGAGGAATTGTCTTTTCATTAGATGTGCCACTCACTCCTTAGCATTTAAATCAAATATTATTTTGAGAGCTTCAGGAGCACGAGAATGCAGAATATTTTTCATTGTTCTAATGTGGGAGCCCTGTTTCTTCCAGTTTAATAAGACAGTTCTTACAATTAAGTTGTACACAATGCATTTAGCTGCTGATACTACACAGAGCCAGTGCTATACTGTTAATACAAGAGTACAGACATACCTTCAAGGGTTACGCTTGGAACTGTTCTGAGTTACCTTGACCCAGTACATTTTAAAATAATCTTCCATAACTCACTGCCTTAACATTTTGCTGGAATTTCACCTTCTGAGTTGCAATTATTCAGAGCTATGGGCTTTGGTGGTTTGGTCTGGTTTGTAGTTTTGTTTTTGGCTTGGTTGTGGTTTTTTTTGTAGAGGAGCATTTTTAAAAAAATTAAATTATTCAGACATTTTAAAATATTAAATGCCTGGAAACAAAGTCACATGTTTCTTGGTCAGATGGTTTTTTAGTAACCTTTTATTTCTGAATAAACTTTAGAACCTGAGGTTTTCTTCATTCAAAATTTGTCAGAGACTCAAGCCTCAACCCAGGAAAGCACATACACATAACCCTAATATTAGATATACGCTGAGTACTCACATCAAGTTCATTTAGCTTTCCTGAACATAATGAGCTTGGTTGTGGCTTGTAGTGCCCAAAAACATGAGACACACGTGTTGTACATCCTTGAGATCTGCAGGGTGGGGAAGCATGGAGGGAACTCAGTGGGAAGACAGGCAAGTGGGCACCATCGTCACTTTGCCATTCAAATACTTCGTTTTTTTTGAACAAAGATTTAAAATTACTTCACTGCAAACAGAAGATCACCTCACAATATACTGATAAAGTTTTTTTCTAGCTTTATAAAAAATATCTTTCCAGCAGAAACTGATTTATTTCAAAGATGTAATCCATGTACATGTCTCCTTGCTTCCTTTGGAGTGTTTTCAGATCTTCAGACCAACCAAGTGAGTTCATAAAATCTTTCAGTAATTCTCCCCCTTTTTATTCTCATATTTCAGTGCAAACATTATCAGCACCTGGTGTTTTGTTATTTACTGCATGTATTTTGATTGCCTCTTAAATCTCTTTAAAACAGAATTCTTCACAAATGGCTCAGCTGCTTGGCAAATACCCATTTATTGTTTGCAATTAAGCAGCTCATTAAAGTACTCCCTCTATCGTTGTGTAATTGCATTCTTTGTGACTAAGAAATTTCCATTTTCATTCTTTATCAGACTTACTGAGGTGTACATTGATATGCATGTAAAATCATCTTATATTTCTAATACGTCTATCCTGTTCCAACCCTCTATGGAGCCAGCTAACCACCCCACCCACTGGAGGTATTTTTACCTTCTTTGCATTCTCATTTTAGTCTGAGGGATGCGCCAACTCCATACTGGTCTCACCTCTGCAGTATGGAAACAGGCAGTAGAGCACTGCAGCAACTATGCTAAGCTCACCCATGAATTTAGGAACTACTCGCCGAGCACGCAGCTGCACTCTCTGCCTCCTCACTTACTCTCCCCTCTATCCAAAATAGTCTGTAGCGCTAACACACTGCTGCAGTGCATGACTTGCCATTTAAGTAAGCAGAAAATTCACTTCATAATTTTACTGTATAACAGCAACAGCAGAGTTACTCATCAGAGTCTCCTGCCTTGCAATTGTCTACTCTTACAACTTCACAGCAAGCTTTTTAGTATGCATGGGAAGATACGTCAGATATTTAATTGCTGTTCTTACCTATCATGTTTCATCGAAAAGCTTTAAGGTCCTAAGTGCACTTCGCTGTTCTTTCTAAAAATCACTCAAGTCTAAGAAGTATTTGAGAGCAACAATTTTCCTGTTACACACTGAATACTCATCACCATACACTGCTGATGAAATAGACATGCTGACATTGCAAACCCCACCTTTAAAAGCTAGGAAGTACTGGGATACAGACATTTTCTCACCTCATTCACTTCATAGGATGTAAGGTACTCGCTATATACATCTAATCTACTCAGTTGTAATTGTACCAACTATAAACACATTGTATTGATTTAATCATGGGCTATTTTATCACATCCCTCCCTAATATCCGAGCCTTAACCGAACTTATCTTCATAACATGCCTATGAAGGAAGGTTATGGATTGACTGACAGAAAGATTAAAGAAAAACAATAACTCTGTATTTTGGCGAGCAATTTAAGGTGTAGCAGCTTGATTTGCCAGAGCTTTTTACACCATATATCTTTCTGGGCTCAGCTCCCAGTGACTTAAATTGCAGCTGTAAAGTTCAGCTCTTCTCTAAATCAGACTACACAATTTCGAGACGTGCATCCAGAAAATGAGTAATATACCAACAGCAGCCGCAGTGAGAAGTGAACTGTCCAGCACACAGTCCTCTGGGATAGAAAACGGAATGGACTTGCTGAGGTACTGGTAAATAAAACACTAGGTGAATAAATATTGAGAAAAAAATACCCCTAGGTAAATAAAAACTCCCATACAAGTTTACTCACTTAGAATAAATGAGAATTGGTTAACTTCTTCTGTACTACCTAAATTAAAACTGGTTGAACTGTCAGGTAGCATCCCTGGACAGCATTTGATATTCCCAGGCAGAATTCAAATAGCTTAATTCAAAGATAATTCTCCCCTTCTTAGAACTGCTTCTCTTGCTGAATATATGCCATCCTTCTGCTGCAGGTAATGACAGACAGATCCTCCACACAATAACTTCATTCACTAAATAGCTTTGATTAATTCCAGGAGCGTGACTTTTTCCACGCACCATGAATGGTGAAGAGAACCTACCATTAAACATGTTGAAATGATGATACATGTGTATGCATAGCGATAACAAGGACAAAGGAAGATTGCACTACCAGCCTGACTTTTCACCTACAAAATAAAATGATCATTCAGAGTACTTTCAAGTGTGTTCAAAGTTTCTAAAAAAGCAAATTATTAACTTCACAGAAATTCCATCGTACAGAACTGTGTTTATCCCTACATAAATCACCAGCTCATTTAAGTCTTCAGCAAAAATATCTGTAACAAAGTGAACCAAGTAGTACAATGTCATCCACTACAAAGTCTGATCACCACCAGGAGGTAAAATAAGACATTTTGCTGTATGTTTACAAAATATAGGGTAAAAAAACGACCACCACAAAAAACTGAGACTGAATTCCATTCCAGGCGCTGAACACACTTAGAAGATTACAGACCTGTTAGTGTTGGTTAAAACTTCCCTCCTCCTCCTCCTTCCTACAATGTCCTACTTCCCATGCCATCCCACCACACTTTTGAGCAATATGCAGGAAAAGGTCCAGCTAAAGTTACGCCAGCTGATGAAATCTAGCTACTTATTGTGCCTCTTGGAAGAGCTCCAAGCAGCTCAGACCCAGACTGCCTGTGGCATTCACCTGCTTTGCAGAGTTCACCTACCACCAAGTTCCTCATCTCGACTTCTTCACCTTTTGCTGCACTCTGGTCTGCCTACAATTTATATTTTTTTTTTTCAAAAGAACAAAAGAACTGTTGTTTAACTTAGCTGTTAGCATCACTGTGATAATGTACACAGTGAAAGAGTATAGCATGTCATGCAACCATACCCTCGATGGATTTTTTTTTTTAGGGTTTTCTAATCCAGAGGATCTAGGATTTACTCCATTTAGGTGTTGTGATGGGTATTTTTTGAATCCACAGGTACTATTTAAAAAAAACAAAAACCACCACCTCACCCCACTCTACCTTCAGCAGGGCTTAGAGAAGGTACAACCTAGGATTTAATCTATTTAGGCATTGTGGCTGTTGGTTTTTTTTTTTTATCATTAGTTTATTAATCAAAATTTAATCAATTTTTTGTAAAAAGCCCAACATCTCACCCCACTCTACCTTCAGCAAGGCTTGGAGAAGGTGTTCCCCAGGGCCTGACACCTCACATCCCCAATGGGGTGGGAAGTCAGCACCCAGGCAGGTATAAATTGACATAAAACCCCCTCTAGGCCAGCTGACGTAAACCCACCAGCGGCCCAGGCCCTTACCCAACACCACGTACCCCCCTGGTGGGAGACATTTTATCCGCTCAAACTGGCAGCGGTNCCCCCTTTCCCTTCACCTCACCGCCTCCACCTCCTCCAAGCTCAACATACCCAAGGTGCTGCTGCCCTTCACCCGGGGCACCCGCGTCAACTTCACACTGGAGGCCAGCGAAGGTTGCTACCGATGGTGAGTTGCAGGTGCCGCCGCCCTTTTGTCCGCTGCTTCTTTTTCTCCTCCTCCTTCTTCTTCTTCTCCTCATCATCATCCCGCCGCCGCCCGGATGCACCTGCGGTGTTTTCTCAGCCTGCGGCTGGAAAACGCGGCCCGGCGGGGCCTGGTCTCTCCGTCTTCTCCCCCCCACACGGGAGCCATTCCCCGGCAGTGCCAGGCCGGCTTCACCTTACTTTAAGGGCAGTTTTGGGGGAAGGAATGGAGATAATCCCTGTGGGGAAAGGCTGGAGGTTACAAACCGTCGTTGAGGTTTTTTTGGGAGGGTTTTTTTTTTTCTGCAGTGGGGGCTAAACCCGCTGGAGAGGGTTCCTGGCTGGAGGCTGGGGCTGAAAAGGCCCTGAGGGGAAAGTCCCTGCTGGGGGGGAATTTCCCGCCATAGCTGGGTGCCTCACAAGCGCCTCACACCCCATGTGTGCCCACCTTGCCTTCCCGAATACTCTGTGCATGTCCAGCCTGCCTTCATACGTGACCAGTTTGCCCACCCTGCCTCCTCAGCCATCCTCAGTGCCACCCCACAGACCCTCTGCAGCCACCTCAGGCACCTTTAGTGACATCTTGGCCACCCTCAGTATCTACCCCATGCACCCTCAAGTGTCTCCTCAGACACCTTAAGCGCCTCGCCGAACACCCTTAATAGTCACCGCAGGCACCCTCAGTGCCACCCTACAGCCCCTCAGTATCTACCCCATGTACCCTCAGTGCCACCTCGGACACTCTCAGTGCCTTGCCAAACACCCGCAGGAGCTACCTTGGCCACCCTCAGTGCTGCCTCAACTATAGTTAGTTCCACCCCACAAACCCTCAGTAGCCACTTCAGGCACCCTTACTGCCACCCTGCAACTGGTCAGTAGCACCTCAGGCACTCCCAGTGCCACCCCAGCCATGCTTGCCCCACAGCCCCACGTGTGTGGGGGCAGGATCTGGGGCACAGGCTTCCACTGCTGGTGTAGAAGTGCCCCTTCCCTCCCGGCAGTCGGCAATGAAGGACAGACTGCCTTGAGTTTGAGGTGTGGACATAAGGAAGGATGGAGTCACACTACCTAGCTGAGGTGAGAGCCTCTGGGTGCTGCTGTAAGTATAGGCAGCACCCAGAGTACATCGCCTGTGGAAGACAAAGTTAAGTTTGAAAAGGTTCTGTCTTCCCTGGGTTTCTTCTAGAGGCCTCAGTGCTTAGCACGTGGGATGCACTTCTGGCTGGAGCCCCCATCCTGCCAGGCAGAGGGCTCCCAGGAGGTATGTCTGCGTTGTGTTGAGCACCAGAGGCTACAGGCCAATACCACAGTATGTGCAGATTCAGAAACTGTCCCAGTCCTTGTGTTAAACAAGTGCTACTAAATCCTCATCCTTCCTTGAGCATACCACAATTGTAATTTGGATCAGTAATGAGCAGGAGGTGCCCACCTGAAAAAAATGTGCCAGTCGAGATATGTTTAGGATGATACGTCTGTATGTGCCAGATGGATGCGGATAGCAGTTTTCAGTTGTTGTACTGTGCTTGACAGTTCCTGAAATATATCTTGTAGGGCTTTTTTTTCATTCTGTATTGGTTTATTTACCTGGTGGTCCTACCGTTTTCATTCCCGGGCTGGTTACAAACCTTTGATTTGTGACTGTTTGCACATTTGAGGGCGTTTGCACACAGAGCAGTAATCAGAGTTTCTCCAAAAGTTGACCGAAAGGAAGTTACTGGAGGCGCTGTATATGGTTGTGTAATTTAGTTTTTATTTGGATGGTTTTCGTGAAAATCTCGCAATGGGTTTTTTTCTTTTGCCTTACTCTAATCTCTAAAGGCAACCGAGTAGTTATAAGGATTTGGTTGATGTGAGAAAGCACCCTCTATGAAGGTAATAATCAAACTCATCAGAGCACTGGTAAAATCTAGGAGATGTAGAAGGTCTTTCCTATTTTGCCAGCGAACTGCTGGGTGATGCTGGGCTGGCTGCAGCCGTGCCTGCATGCTCCGGATGCTACCCAACTGTCAGAAGTACGTACACCTTGGTAAATCTCACTGCGCTCTACAGATGAAAATATGTAAGATTGTACTCTGGGGAAATGCCAGATTTGCTCCACGTATGTGTCTCTAATGAATGTTATTTATAGGCACTTCAGAGCATGAGCATGTTAGATTGGTGCCAGTTGCCAGCAGTGGGCTGTATCCTTGTGCAGATAGGCTTCAACGTGCTTTTCCATCTCCCTCTGTCTGCCCTTCAGAAAAAATTAATTAACTAATTTTGCTTCAGAATTAAGGAAATTATACCAGCTTCATACACATTGTGTCATTGTTTTCTGTCCTGGGGTTTTAAAATTTGTCTTTTCACTTCTGCTTTGCAGGAACTGGCAGGATGTGGGTGGTAGAACTCAAAGTGTGCTTACAAAACCATCAGGAGGAAGCAGTAGCTGGGTGTGTGCGACGGAGCAGAAGCAGTAACTCTTGTCGCAGTGCTTGGAGCATGTTTGTGAGGTTGCATCTGTGTGTCTCTTTCCCCCTGCATCCTTGCCCACGCAGGCCTTGAACTGCAGGGGATTAGACAGAAGTGTACTTTGGAGGGGCAGGCAACTCCACAGCTACTTGCTGACAATTCCCTGTGCTTTCCTGTTCCAGCTGTCAGTAAGAACTACTACTGGAAGGAGGCCATTAAACTAGAGAGGTTAGGAAGTATCAAATGTATTCACTCCAGCAGTTGTGACTGTTCCTCACCCAGGGTTTCTAAAACGATGTGTGGGTTTGCATGCACGACAGCAGGCATTTGGAGTGGAAATGGTAAGACTGTGCCTGGAGAAGGGAGGGAGGTTGTATAATGTAGGTGATGTGGAGGTTAGAGGTAGCGTATGACAGCTGTTCTCGTCTTCCAGCAGCATCTCTCTTCAATAAACATCCTTTGAGTGCATAAGGGACTTCATTACTCCCCTCTAACATTCAGAATTAGTACCTGAGTGTCTGATTTTGTGAAAAATCAGCATGTTGTGACCTTATTTCTTTCCAGTTTCCCTTTGGGGCTTCAAGTTTACCTCTGAAAGCAGGAGATTTTCAAAGTGATCGTAGTTGTGTTTGAGAATTCCAGTCATTCAAAGGGAAAAGGTCAAACTCTATCATTATCCCAGCAGATTGGGAGCAACGATAAAGTTACAAGCATGGCTTTAATTTATTTTCTGATTTTCAAGATGCTCATGCCTTCTGGAATATGGGTTGCCTTTGTGTTGAAATTATTTTTTGGTTAAAGCTTTGTTTTCAAAGCATACAGTGTTCCCATCTGTAAATATTGCATGTGCTACTATCTTCAGGGATAAAACACAGTCTGTGCAGATATATTTAGCATTTAAATGACATCTGTATTTATCTTTTAATTACCTTAACCCAGAAATTACACCTGGAAGAGTGAAAGCACTCAGAAACAAAACTTTTATTGAAATCTGTCTTATCATAATATTGTTTTCTGGTGGGGAACGGGGTGGGGAGGGTGGGGAACACACAAAACAATCGCTTTCCCCCAAGGCATACAGCATGGTGCAGGGTATTTATAGCACAGATTATGTGTAGCATATAAATATGCTTATGTGTCTATAACATTGTCACTTTGTAGAATTGAGGTACATGGGGAGAACTGGTGGGAAGTTTAAGCTTCAGGAGTTACCTTTGACAAATAAACTTCTTGAACTGGACCCATTGAAGTCAGAAGGTTTGCTAGGGAAGGGTTACAGCTGTAGGAAGCAGCTCAAAGGTGATAATGGCCCTGTACAATGTTTTTTGCCCCAAATACAATGAAGGAGAGTTTATTGCTGCCTTAAATGAAGGGGTTTCTGGTGCAGCCCTCACTGATGAGGTTCCATAAAGCTAATTGCCGTGGTGAGAGGAGCAGGTGGCAGAGGGCTGGGGTGAGATCCAGTGCCTGAGCAGTGTTTGAGCTGCATCCTACTCAGATACTTCCAGAAAAGCCAAACCAGCAATACAGCACAGCTGGCAAAGCTTCTTGTCATGTTTCTGAATTTGTCTTATCACCCCATGTGGTGGCTTATGTATTTTAAAAATGTACATTAAATAGTGTATTGCTGATCGAGGCCTGGTACTTTGCTGTAAGACTGGCAGTTTCATCTCTGATGATCTGGGTGTGGTGGTGTTTCCTGGATTACCTCTTTTACCACAGGTCTAAAAAAACCTTTGTTTTTTAACCTTTAAAAAGCCTTTTTCTAAAAAGTCTTTGACTCTCGCTGAAAAATGTCTTGTGTGAGATGCTGATTGTTAGTTGCCATGTTATGAAAAGACATCTCAAATAAGGATTGTTATTCCTTAAATAATGATTGTTGTCCCCTTTCCTTGGTTCTCACCTGCTCTGCATTCCCTAATTATAAGGCCATTAGAGCAGGGAGCAAAATGTTGTTTCTCTGGGAGGTGCCTACATTGCTGAGTGCTGGGGAGGCTGGTGGTACTGCTGCTTTCCCAGCGTGGCTTCAAGCTCCTGTAGATATCAGAAGGCGCTCAGAATTGGGTTGAGGTGTCCTCGTTGGGAAGTGAGATGGGCTGTGCTGCTGTGGGTTTGGGGCTGCATTACCTGAATGTGTTGGCTCACAACCAGAGGGGGTAATGTGTGGCTGTGACATGGATGGTGTGCCACAGAGGCAGATGAAGTAATCGTGTTTTTGCCCTTAGCTGATGTGTCAACCTGTGGTGCAGGTTCACTGTTGAAAAATCTTCTGAATCTGAGCGAAACCTGCGTGGGAAGGAAGACAGAAAGAGTAGGGACTGTGATGGCTTTTGGGCAGCTTTCATTGCTGAACACCCATGAAATGCTTTAGGGCTTTCATTGTCTTTGGCTGTGGGTCTCACCTTAGTAATTGAAGCTTTAAGGCTGCATCCATGTGAGAAGGTTTGACAGAATGGATAATTTGAAATAATGCAAAATGTGACATCTGTGTTTTGGAACTAAGCTGCCATTTTCTAGTTTTATTTTCTAATCTGAAATCAGGCTAAGCTATTTTAGACCAACTTGTGTCAACTTGTGTAGATCAACTTTTATTGCCTTCTCTAGATGGAAGAGGACTATCAGTAGTGTGCCACACCATCTTGTTCACACAGCTAGAGAAGGTACAAAGCTAAGCACTTACAGTAAAATTCTTTGGGCCACCAGTTGATTTGACAAAATATCCAAGCTACTGTTGGACACCTGGGTTGGATTTTGAGAACAATCATTACCGGCTTAACTCTGCTTTGCTTCCTTTGAAGTTAATGGGCATGCCAGGTGATCGCCATCATAAAATCCCAGGAGCAAAAGCTTCGTTCTTGGCTCACTCTGTGCTGTGTGATGATTCCATTCTGCTTTTAAAGCAGAACTGGATGGAGGATTTTTTCGCTGCTGCTTACAATAAAAAACATCCTAGGAGAGGATTGAGTGAACAATAGAGAGATAATCTGCCACTGTGGTGGTAAAAATCCTGAAGAGTTGAGGGGGCTCTGCCAGGCTCCCTCTGTGTTTTCTTTGGAATGGGTTCAGTTCCCATGTCCTTGGTTCTCTGGGAATCTGTTTTTCATCATATAACTGGAGTTGCCCAAATGCTGCTCCGGCTCTTGTCTCGCTTTTCGTTTTTGTGTGTCAACAGTGTTTGTCCCAAGAGTGACTGGAAATAAGGTACCTGATGGATTTGGTCTACCCAGCCTTACCAAACTCCTGAAAACCTTTACTGTTCAGTTTCCCTCTGTCTTTGTTTCTGCCCGTGGGCCTGATATAAATTCTAAAAGATTAGCTCAAGTGCTTCTCCACAAAGGTGGGGGTTTGCTAATTGATTCAGCTGAGTTTAGTCTGAAGAGCTGACAACACAATACAAAACAATGAAGCAGTAAGAGTCAACAAAAGTATTGCTAGAGTCAGGGAAAGAGTAATACTTATCTGATCTCTAAATGAGCTGATGAGTAAATTAAGTATAATCCTTGAAGTATTCACATGTGATACTACAGAAGAGTTGATGAAAGCCACACAGGCCTGGGTTTGGGTAGATATATAGATAGAGTCTTGGCATGCAGTTCTGTGTTTGGGGGCGTAAAAAACATGAATGACATAGTAATCAGCAAGAGGGCTGGCAGTCCTTATTCAAAGTGTCATTAACTCCTCTGCAAGGAGGATTTTCTTCTGAGGGAAATAAATATTGGGGGGTTTGTTAGCTTTTCTCCCCACCTCTTTGCCGTCTTTCCTAGTGCTTCCTCCCCTGCCGTGCTCTTTCTCACAGACACTGCCATGGGATTGGGAGGCAGTGCCAGAAATGCTTCCCATTACTAGCTTCTTGAGATCTAATTTTGACCACAGATGAGCCGGGCTCTCAGTATCACACTCTGACGTGCTGCTGCTGATGTGCTGTAATTGGCAGCTGATATAAATTGCAGTCTTTGGTGTCATTTTAAAGCAGAAGTTTCTTTTTCTCGTCCATCTAGGACAAGCGGCAGGATAATGTCACTGCGATCCACAGCTTCTTTGGTCAGGGCCTTTCCCTTTCTGTGCTTGACCCTGGGTGAGATGTAGCTGTAAAGAGAGCGTGCTTTTGATATTGATGAAAAATATCAAGGAGTCATCAAATATTTCTTAAGCTACAGTGTTAAAACCAATAGTTATGCAAATAATTTTTCAAATCAAATCGCAATAATAAACCCAGCCTCCGAAAGCTCCTACTTCAACTGCCCAGCTCAGGTAATTGCCTAAAATAGCAGACACCCTGTTGGTAATAAAATTAAAAATAGTCTTATATTTAAAAAAGTAAGAAATTTTGGCTTCAGAGGCCAAATATTATCTAATCCCAGGTTCCTTACTCCGGTGACAACTAAGAGTTAAGTGGCATTTAGCTGTAAAAGCGTAAAAGTTCCTTTGTAATTGTGGAGCGTGTGTAAGTTTACAGCTAAAATTTAATGCAGACTTTAAGTTTATCTTTGTTCCTGTCTTCTTCTAGTCTGAAAAATATCCTGTAATTAGATTTAGTTTCACAACACTGCTATTAGTGCCAACTGTAGTGGTTATATATTACAACACCAAACCATATATTAAAAGAACAAATACAAAATACATTGAAACCCCTGTTGTGTCGTAAACACAATCAGTTTGACTGGAAGAACACAAACACCTCAAATTAATTCTAAAAAAAATAATAATCTAATGGCAGAGAATATTGAGCAATGTGAAGAACTAAATAAAAGTAGAAGTCAATTCCATAGGTGTAATGCTTATTTAAAACTGCCCACAATGCTTATTTAAATTTCCCATGTGCACATTAAGTCAGATCTGCATACTCAGCTTAAAAAACCTGCCAGTCAAGTACAGAGAAAGCCTTACTGGTTGTGAATACTAACGTGGTTTAAAGAAACTGGATAAATGTTAGAAAAGTGTTTCTTGGTTGCTTAGGAAGCTACAGAATGACAGGAAAATAACTAATTGTTCACTCTTCAATTGATCACTGATGTAGAAAATAAATCACATTATTTTAAAAACAGTATAAACCCTAGTATAAAAAAATATGTTCGTCTTCATATACATTGCTTAGGTATCTGGAATATTACAATTCTCAGATTGAAGCTTCTAATTGGTGTTTAAATCATCCATTGCATACTGCTGTGGGTTGTTTTTTTCTTGATTAGGTAAAATACTACGAAATTTCTGGGTGAGCAGTTGCTACGGTTGTTTCAAAATCCTTTAAAACTAGTCTTTTCATAAATGAAATATTGTTGGGAGCGCATCAGTGTTATTAATTCATAATTCATTGAACTAATGAATTTTGCCCAAGACCAAAATATCATATTACTATGCAGTGTCTAATGAACCTGTGAGCTGCCACTAGCATGCACAATTAAAAATGGTCTGACTTCTTAATTGCAAGCTTTTGGGGCCTTATTGTTTGGACTGTATAGTCTGCTGACATGCAGTCTCATTATGCAGGGAAGCAGAGAGCTCAAGCAAATGTATGTTTGTTTCCTGGGAAGTTTCTGTGAGAAATGCAGTGCTTGGTGTCTGACCGACTGCTCTGAACCAGAGGGATCTTCACGCCTTTGCACGATGGGATTTGTCTTCAGAATTGTGCTTTTCATGGCTTAAAGTTGAAAATAGGATTTGTGGGTTTATTCCAGTGACTACAACCAGACTGGTCCACGTGCACCTGGAATGCAGCCTAGGATGGCTGGAGATATTGCGATATGTTATTTTTTTTAAATGGGTACAGTTTTAGTTAACAAGAAATTTTATTCTTTGCTGTTTTGGATTGGTTGGTTCTGCCAGTAATAAAAGTAGGTAAAACCTTTGCCTGGGGAGAAGGAGGTGTATGATATTGCTGTTTGTTAGCAACTCCCCTCCGGCTTCCTGCTGAGTTAAAAGTTTTCCCATGGATAACAGATAGGCATTTTTTAAAATCTTACAGAAGATGACAAGATAAATCCAGTTTCACCATTTTTACCAGGTGGGGATCTAGTGCCCAATTTAGACATTTACGGGATAATACAACATTTTCCTCAGAACTGCTGTCATCATGTGGGAGAAGCAATTTCTGAGTAGCTGTCATCAGTGCTCCCTTTCATTATTTTAATCCTTCAGAGGACCCTTGTGAGAGAGCTTTGACCCGGGATCCCTGAGCAAACTGTGATGGCTGTTTCAGGTGCTTAATTTATTAGCAGCTTAAGAGGGGTGCTGGGCTCTAAGCTGGACTCCGAACAGGTGGCCTTTGTGCTTGCTCTGAAAGAGAGTTGAGGCTGTTCAGCCTGGAGAAGGCTCCAGGGAGACCTTAGAGCCCCTTCCAGTCCTTAAAGGGGCTGCAGGAGAGCTGGGGAGGGACCCTTGATCAGGGAGTGTAGTGACAGGACAAGAGGGAAGGGTTTTAACCTGAAAGAGGGGAGATGGAGCTGAGATGTGGGGAAGAACTTCTTTGGTGTGAGGGTGGTGAGAGCTTGGCCCAGGTTGCCCAGAGAAGCTGTGGCTGCCCCATCCCTGGAGGGGTTCAAGGCCAGGTTGGAGGGGGCTTGGAGCAACCTGGTCTGGTGGGAGGTGTCCCTGCCCAGGGCAGGGGGTTGGAACTTGCTGAACTTTAAATTCCCTTCCAACCCAAACCATTTTATGATTCTGTCGCTCCTGCAGGTGTAGCATGAGTTGTGTAGAGCAGCTGCTAACTAGTTCTCCAAAACAGTCGTCAGCTCATCCCCTGATGTTCTTTAACTATTTACAAGTTGAACTAATTGAATCCCCACTTGAATATTTTAATTGCATTGAGCACTCTACATTCAGGCCTCAGATGCATTTGCTACTATCTCAAATTTAATTTCAAGGGTCTTCGTTTTTAGTAACTTCTAAGCTTATTTTTTTCCTCATCTTGACATATTTGGCACACAGGAAGCAAGAACTGTGCTCCATGTCCGTGATGAGCTTCCCACAAGCTTGCTCCTGGAGCTGTTGTGTTTAGAGAAGCCATAAAAGTCACAGCAGGAAGTAATGGGTGCATCATTTTTTAGGTTAAAACACCATGTTCACCAAGTCTTTCACTAGAGATAATTATACTGCTTGGCATCTTCTATGTAGTGTTGCATACTTCAGCTAACCGGACTAAATTTGTAGAGTTTTTTATTTCTTCATTTAAAAATGTTGCTTCTAACTTGTTCAGAACCTCTAATGTAGCAGACCCATAATTGTGATGTTCTTTCCTCAGGGAAAAACCTACAATTTTTGCAGAACTCTTTTTTTGAACTTGTTATGAAAAGGCAGTTACAAGTGGCGAATGGGGCTTCAGCTACGATTATTTTACCTTCTGCTTCAGTGTTCTGTGTGTGGTTTTGCTTGTTGCACACTTCTAAGCTAATAGTCAGACCAAATGCTTTTCAACTTCATGAAGTAGTGGGGCTACAAGGCTCTGAACTGACTGAATTGTCTTCAGCATTGAAGATGCTTCTATTCATCAATGACCTGGATGAAGGGATGGAATGTACCCTCAGCAAGTTTGCTGATGATACAAAAAAGGGAGGGGAGTGAGAGCTGGCCAGGTTGGAGAGTTGGGCAGAGAGGAACCAGATGAAATTCAACAAGGGCAAGTGTAGGGTCCTGCACGTGGGAAGGAATAACTCCCTGCACCAGCACAGGTTGGGGATGACTTGCTGGAGAGCAGCTCTAAAAAAAGGACTTGGGAGTTCTGGTGGACAGCAGGATGCCCGTGAGCCAGCAATGGGACCTTGTGCCAAGAAAGTCAATGGCATCCTGGGGGGCATCAAGAAGAGTGTGACCAGCAGGTAGAGGGAGGTCATCCTCCCGCTCTGTTCCACCCTGGTAAGACCCCATCTGGAGCACTGGGTCCAGTTCTGGGTCTCCCCAGTTACAGAAGAACAGGGAACTGCTGGAGTGGGTACAGCAGAGGACTACCTGGAGCATCTGTCTGATGAGGAAAGGCTGAGGGACTTGGGTCTTTTTAGTCCGGAGAAGAGAAGGCTGAGGGGGGATCTGGTCAACACCTAGAAATACTTCAAGGGTGGGTGTCAGGAGGATGGGGCCAGGCTTTTTTCAGTGGTGCCCAGTGAGAGGACACGAGGTAACAGGAACAAACTTGACCATAAGAAGTTCCATCTGAACATGAGGAGGAACTTCTCCACTTTGAGGGTATCAGAGCCCTGGCAGATTCTGTCCAGAGAGGTGGTGGAGTCTCTGTCACTGAAGACAGTTGAAACCTGCCTGGACACGTTCCTGTGCAACCTGCTCTGGGTGGACCTGCTTTGGCAGGAAAATTGGACTAGATGATCTCCAGAGATCCCTTCCAACCCTATCCTGTGATGCCACAGTAGAGAGAATGCTGTGGTTTAGTGGCTTTTAAACCAAACCCTTCATTTTTGTCTAGACATAACTGAAACCGTGCTAACACAACCATATAATCCTGTAGGTCCTCCAGCAGGCCGGAGGTTGCGAGCATAGAGCTGGTGGGTGAGGATGAGCGCCAGTGTTCACAAAAAGCTGTTGTCCAGGCACGGTCCTCACAGCCCACGCGTCTGACAAGTATCGTCTTTGCTGAAGATATAAGTAAGTTTTCACTTCTGTAAGCACACGCATTACATGCATCCTGCAGAAAGGGAATAGAGATGTAAAAGTCCACAAACCAACACATTTCCATTCTTACACGGGCATTTTAGACTTTCCACGGGCATGGTTTTTAAGTTCTCTTTGTTAAAGTCCTCAAATAAGTGTTAATGATACTAGTGACACATCCAGGGAAATGGGTAGTCCTTTTTAAAAAAGAAGGGAGTGGAAGGAGGGGTGCCTGGAAATAATTTTCAGCGCATACGTTTCATATAATGCAAATTCAGATGTGTTGCGTTTAAAAAGCCGGAAATTTGCCTTTGTGTCCATCATACAATATACCTGGTTAGTTTCTGTAATGACAGGTAGACAAAACCAGATGGTCAATTAAATGTCTTGAAGTCATTAAATGAAGAAATATGTAGGAGTTTATTGTCTGTGGGTAAAAGTCATTAAGCTTTTTAGGATGTGAGCCGTGTCTGACAGTTGCACTGTAGAAACTCTTAATGTGTAGTCAGACCAAACATCTGTAACTGTCAACATAGATGGAAATCACAATTTTTTAAGATTCATTCTGAAGTTTAGCAAGGAAGGGAACTGCTTTTTCTTGCTGGCTTAGCCACAGTCACTGTCTGCTGAAGAGTTTCTCAGTGAAGTTCATGACCCAGTTTCAGTTCCTTCAGTGTCTTGTGTCATTGGCTAAATTTGAGGTGCGTTTGGTCTCGGTGCTCTTGATGAGCATGTCTGGTGTTGCTGAGTTCATGTGCTCTTTCTGATATCTCTTCAAGTGACTGGACAAGTCCTTCGCTGTGATGTTATAGTTGATACCATTCATGGCATTCAAATTGTGTCCACAACAAGAGAACTCTATCTTGAAGACTCACCACTGAAGCTGAAAATTCAGGCTTTGGATTCTGAAGGTAAGAGATTTACTACAAGGAGATAAAATAAATATTGAAGCTCTTTATTGGCTGATACATGCACTGGTTTTATTTGCAATGCAGTTCAGTGTTAGAAGCCAAGCTGAGTAATGTAAAGGGAGTTCTCTAAATAATATGTTCAGTAACCTATTGGTTTTCTTTAAGATCTACATACCAACTGAATAGGAAAATCAAGTACTGCTTGATTTCCAACAACTTATGCTTGCCTTTTTTCCTTATTTTCCCAGGAAATTTAACTCTACTGCTAAGGGTATTTTTTAAAATCAGAATTTAAAATAATCAAATTAAAGGTCTCAGCTCTTGGCAATTCTGCCTCCAAGTCAGGAGTAAGAATGTAGTGGAGAAGGTCCCAACACTTGTCCCGCTGACGTGTCCCATCAGGATTTAACTAGGTCTAACCAAGCATCCAGCAGGGTGTTCAGAGTTGATGTTAGAGACCAACCACCTATTGCTTGGATTAATATCCCTTCATTATTATAGAAACGCTCCCTTTGCAGAAGTACTTGTAAAAGTCAGTGCATTTGGACAGATTGCATGATTGTTTAATAGAAGCAGAGAGCTGCTGCTTTTCATACTGTCTGGAGCATCAGAAAAAGAACTGTGATGCCAGTAAGACTTTAATGCTTTGGTTTCAACAATGGATTTTTATGCACACATCTACATTCCCATAAACCAACTGATTTTTAGGACAACTTCTGGGCTGAAAGGAAATGAGACGTAAAGCAGCTATAAAAGGTTGAATTGTTTGGTTTGGGTGTTTAATGAGCCCATCCTGCATTTAGTTGTTTGTAAACCATGAACCGTCAGGTTTTGTATGGCAATATGTTAATAATATGAAAAGTAATTTCATTTTCTTAACACTGCGTAATACCAGATACTTGGCTTGGCATTTCTGCAAATTCTCAAGCTTGCTCAATGGACAAATTTGCCTTGGAAGCTACCCAATTTATAGTCTGATCAGGAACAATGGTGCAAAACCCACAAAGAATGTTTAATCTGCATGACTGAAACAAGGTGTTCATTAGAAGCCATAGGACTCAACTTCCCCATCTAAGTTCAGGGGATCAGGATGTACTCAAAAGCTTTGAAAATCAGTTCCTTGAAAAAATAAATATAAAATAATTATCCAGTTAAATGAATATTGGGAAAAATCTGCTTAGGTTTGCTGAGAACTTACACAAAGAGCTAGTGTCAAAGCTCTTATGGCTGCCTGTGTGAGAGGGAGTGGGAGCAGAAGTTCTGTATCAGCCGTTGCACGTATATAGTGTTGGGGCAATGTAGCTTTTTCCTGGGTGTGTGAAGTAGTTAAGCAGGTTCTAAGGATGTACCGAGTGCTGTTGGTGATTGGATACCCAACTGGTATGGGTCAGACCATTCATTAATGTTCATGACTCTACTCCTGTGAGTATCAATATATCTTCACGAATAGTTTATTTCCTTATTCTCTCCCCAGTTATTTTTTTATAAGCTCTGTTTTTTATTCAGTTACGTTAATGCAGATTCCTTCTTGCATGTGTTTTTAATAAGCTACTCCAATTATAAACTTCATCCCCAAATAGTCCTTTTCAGAGATTACTAATGCAAGAGAAGAGGATGATGATGGAGATCTTTGGCCAAATTAAGTACAGAAGTGGGGGGAGGAGGAGGAGGAAAGTCATCTATTGTTTTCTTTTATCTGTTTAACTTTGCTCAAGTTATTTCATTATGACTTAACTAGAGGTGAGTTAAAGAAGACGGCGAGTTTGATTTCTTTGGCTGTGAGTGTGTAAGGCACAGTGGCTTCCTGTCCCAGGGAGGGAGCAGAGCACATCCAGCCAGGTCTCTTTGTTTACTGGGGTTCGCTCCAGCCTTGGCAGTGAGAGCTGCCTTTCTGCTGAAGAGTTGCAGAGGAGCAGCTCTGGGATTACAGCTATGGAGCAGGAGCACAAGTCACTGGGGAAGTTGAAATCCGAGGAGCCTGAGAAGGTAACGTTACAGATGGTCTGCAGCTCCTGTGACAGCCCTGTGATCCTGCAGGGAAGGACAAAGGCACAATACAGATCTACTCTGCTCTGGTGAGACCCCACCTGGAATACTGTGTCCAGTTTTGGAATTCCCAGGATAAGGAGAACATGGACCTGTTGGAATGGGTCCAGAGGAGGCCACGCAGAGGATCCAAGGGCTGGAGCACCTCTCCTATGAAGAAAGGCTGAGAGAGTTTGGGTAGTTCAGCCTGGAAAAGAAAAGACTATGGGGAGACCTTAAGAGCCACTTCCAGTCCTTAAAAGGGCTTCAGAAAAGCTGGGGAAGGACTCTTGATCAGGGAGTGTAGTGACAGGACAAAGGGGAAGGGTTTTAATCTGAAAGAGGGGAGATTGAGCTGAGATGTGGGGAAGAACTTGTTTGGTGTGAGGGTGGTGAGAGCTTGGCCCAGGTTGCCCAGAGAAGCTGTGGCTGCCCCATCCCTGGAGGGGTTCAAGGCCAGGTTGGATGGGGCTTGGAGCAACCTGGTCTGGTGGGAGGTGTCCCTACCCAGGGCAGGGGTTTGATCTGGATGGTCTTTAAGGTCCCTTCTAACCCAAACCACTTTATGATCATGATAAGTGCTGTGTTACCTATTGGCCTACCTGGGTGCTGCCTTTGGTAGCCTTAACCTAGAGGCAGCTGCTGACCCCCATGCTGCAGAGACAGCTGATCCAGTCTTAGGTGGGCAAGGCTCTGTATCATCTGAAAACCTGATTTTTGGCTTCGTAGTGGCCAAGAAGGCCACTAGTGTCCTGGCCTGTATCAGGAGCAGTGTGGCCAGCAGGACTGAGTTAGTGACTTTCTCCATAACTGGGCACTAGTGAGACCTCACCTCAAGTGCTGTGTCCAGGAAAGACTTTTGAGGTGCTGGAGTGGCTCCAGAGAAGGGCAAGGGAGCTGGTGAGGGGTCTGGAAATTAGGTCGTATGAAGAGAGGCTGAGGGAACTGGAGGTGTTCAGCCTGGAGAAGAGGAGGCCGAGGGGAGACCTCACTTCCTCCTACTCCCTGAAAGGAGGGTGTAGCCAGCGGGGGGTTGGTCTCTGCTCCAAAGTCACGGCCCATGGGACAAGAAGAAATGGCCTCAAGTTGTGCCAGGGGAGGTTTGGGAAAAATTTCTTCAGAGGAAAGGTTGTCAATCCTTGGAAGAGGCTGCCGAGGGCAATGGTGGAGGTATTTTAAGTACCCTTAAGGTATTTAAAAGCTGGGCAGATGTGTTGAAGGACATGGGTTGGTAGTGGGTTTGTCAATGTTGGGTTGATGGTTGGACTCAGTGACCTGAAAGGTCTCTTCCAACCATACCAGTTTTATGACTTCATCAGGAGCTGGGACACCCAGGCCCAGAGGTGGCTCAGAGGCCGTCAGGGGCGTGTCATGCTTTTGCCACCAGCAGCTGTGTCCAGCCACAGCCTCTCCACGGTGCCACCATCTGCATTTCTCCACCAGTCTGGTGGTTTTCAATTGGAGCAAAACAAAAGAACGTAAAACAGCTTTGCAAAGCTAAAACTTGCATCATTAGAAGGAAGTTAGACTTGAATGCATGTTAATTAATCCAGTCTCAATCAATTTTAATTATATTGCTTTGTGTGTTCACTGTTTTGTCTAAATTGCATTTATTTGGGATTGGGAACTTTCTGTGGGAAGTTGTATAGAAATGGGAGAAACTGTATGGGCTGTTTATTGTGTTAACTTGTCTTAAAATATTTTTGTGGCTTTAAAATGCCATCAACTTTTAAGCATAATTCAATAACAAATTTGTTTTGATTCATACTCTATTAATATAGCTATAGATGTTGAAGAGTGTAACACAAATGCAAATACATTTTAGAATATAATAAATACCTGGCTTTCCATTCCTTTTTCAGTTGTGCCAGTGGACACTGCAGTTCAAAGCTAAACTCACATTGAAGATTGTAAAATCTTGCAGATTAGCAACTCATTACACTGACATGTAGCCATGACAAGCCTTTGTTTTCAGTCTGTCTGTTCCTTTCTGTTCCTTTTTATCATTTACAATTTCTCACGTTCTCTTGGTTCACAGCTTCTAGAAAGAAGGTGCTCAGTTTGAGTTCTTTGAGTGGAGACTTATTCCTGGTGTGGGTAAACCATAGTTGTGCTCAAAAGGAAAACAGTGTGTGTGGAAGGTGCAGTGAACTGTGAACTGAGGTTACCCAGATGGGGTCTCAGATCCACGTGTTTCAAAGTGAAAGATCGTTTAGCAGGATTTTATTTTTTTTAATATCCAAGTAATAATAAGGTTTTTGTAGATAAAGGAGAGGCTGTGGGTGCCACAGCTCTCTCAGGGTCTGACAAGTGGGGCGTAAGTGCTGTCACCTGCACCTTCCTAGTGGGCTGTGTGAGAAGTGTGAAGTGGCACACATGCACAAAAAAGTTAACAGAAACAAATTTGCCAAAGTCGGTAAAGCAAGGTAGATTGTGATTTTTAACTACATACAGATAGCACTTCTCTTAGGGGTAAGACAAAGAGATTTCCTAGGGGAAAAAAGTAATAGTTTGTCTTCCAGGAAGACTCTGTGCTTTGCTTGGTATTTATTTTTGTGTTCACCTGGTTGTTCGATTTGTAGGAAACACTTTCAGCACCCTGGCAGGGCTGGTCTTTGACTGGACAATAGTGAAAGACACGGAGGCTGATGGCTTCTCGGATTCCCACAACGCGCTACGGTAAGGTCATTTAGACTGTTCGCAAAACATCTCGTGTCCTATCAGTCTGATATGTATCAATATTTTTTCCACATTGAGGCAGTTTACTGAATTGATGCCTAAAATAATATTTATGGGTCAGTTGTTTCAGAGCTGGGTTATTTATTTTTTAAGTGCTTTCTAAAGAGCATGAGCCCTCTCAGGCCTCTTTAACGTAACAACTGATAGTGTCCCATAGTGACAGTAGCCCAGGGAGCATTAATACAAGAACCAGAAATAGATAGATTCATTTGTTGATCTTCCTGAAACATCTTGTGCAAAGGAAATATTTATCAGTAAGACTGTTACCTCAGGATAAAAAAAGCCTCTCCCATTTCAGAAAGGAGCTCTCCAAACTTCGAGTTTCATGTTTCGGTCACTGATTAATTCTGGTATTGAAATAGCTCTTAAAGTATCTAACCTTCAAATTGGAACAGACCCAGTGGCATATTGTAAGGTAAATACAGCTCAAAGCCAAGTACAGTAATTCAGTGAAGCTATTAAATATATTTTCTTTCAGACAAAGCAATGAATGGAAAGCACTTGCTTGATAAATAGCCCATGGTGCTTGGTTCATCATCTGTACTAACTCAGTAAGTTAACTGGAATTTAAAAGTGCTGTACTTTGTGGAAACTTCTATCCCAAAATCTTGAAAGTTGGGGGTTTTTTAAATTATTTTTATTTCCTCCTATATATGCCACCAGACCATCTTTGGCCTCTATTTTGGTGTTGTGTTTTTAAAAAATGTATTTTATTAAGCATATGCACTGTGTAGTTTTACAGTGATGACTTCATTGTTCTGTTCTTCAATGGCTTCAAACAAATTTGAGTTTGCATCCTCATTAGACTACTGAGCAGTACCTTGTGTCGGATATTTTTCACATTGGACTTGAAGGGTTTTGTCTTTGCACTGAGACCAACAGGACCCTGTTATCTGACAGTATTATGCTGGTTTTCATCATGTTATATGTGCCATGGGGAATCTTGACTTTGCTAAGTGTGAATATTGGTAGAAATTCTTTGTCAGAACTTCTCTAACATCTAGTAAGTTTCTAAAATGAGAGAGATTCAAACTCACACACTGGACATTTCAGCTATGTTAGAAAACGGATTCCAGCAAAACGTAGGTAGATTGCGGGTCAAAAAATAATGTAGGAAACTCTGTCTTCCTGTAAAGAACCTGGCTTAATCTATGCGATGTTTCTATGACGTGTGGGGAAGGCAGTTCTCTTAAAGAGCAGAATGGATAACAGTTACCTTCCATCCTCAAACCTGTATTCCACATACATTGGGAATGGGGTAGAGATGGCAAACAAGACTCTTTTGCTACTGGGTGAACACAAAGTTCCATTTGGCAGCCTTCAAGAAGCAAACAGGCAGCATTACCAGAGGAAAGCCCGTAATGCCCCTGAAGCTGCAGGTAGGAGTGTATGGCCCTGTCTACAGTGCACTGGTTGTTCAGTGGGACTCATGATCCAAGTTCTAGTCCGTATGGAGTTTTTTGTTTCAGTATTTGCTAGAGATGTGATTTTAACCAAGCTAATATTGGTATATACTCTACTGTTAAAACAGTTCTGACATAAAAGTGTTCTGATGGTGTTACAGCTTTGCAAAATAAATAATAAACAGTCATAAGTATGTTAATATTTGTAACTGTTCTCAATATGGATTTACTGATTTTTCTGGGAGAGTGCATGTAAAGCCAAAAAGATCATGTGCATATGGAAGCTGGCAACCTTTGAAACACGGTCCTCTTTAAGTTTCTGTCCTGTCCTTTACCCACTCATGGCAAATTCCTTTCCTCTTTATTGTCACGTCATTGAAATTTCAGTTACTACACGTATTCTATGTGTAGATTTTTTTTCATAGTCATTTATCCTCCACCTAGGTCAAAGTTATGTTGTGGTTTGTTAAGCTGTTGCTGTTATAAACATAAGCTTTGGGTCTTTCAGATCAGTTGTTCCACAATAGAGTTTTTGCGGCCTACACCTACCTTGGAAACTGGAGGGATCATTGCAGACAACATGTGCAGGCTCCTGATATCTCTTTAAAGCCCACGAACAAGCTTCAAACAAACTCTTATCAGTCACAGAAATTAGCTGCAGATATCTTGAAGAATGAGTAAAATTTGGATATCTGGTCCCAGGCAGACATCTTAAATTTGCTTAAAAATGGAAATAGATGGGAGGAGATGCTGTTGGTTTACAAAGATTGGTCTTTGTGCAATTTTTTCTGTTTGGTTCACCTTTCAGTATACTCAAGTTCTTAGAATCCTCTTACATTCCACCTTCTTATATATTGGAGATGGAAAAAGTTGCCAAGCAAGGAGATACCATTCTGGTGTCTGGAATGAAGACGGGGAGTTCTAAATTAAAAGCAAGAATACAGGAAAACATTTATAAGGTAAGAAATTTGCATTCATTGTTTTTTTTTTTTTTTTTTTTAATCATTTAGTCTTAGATTCCTGTGAGTTTGCCCTGTGGATACCAGTGCTGTCTTACTGGGTTGACCCTGTAGTCCAAGGTTGTTCTAAACCTAACTCTCTGACTAAAGGCCCTGGGGCAGAGGAATACATTTCAAATACTTCCGTGATTTTATTATTCCTAAAAATAATTCATATTATACATATAATTAGAATAATGATTTTAGCTCTTTTTTAAAATAACCAATTAGAATTTCCCAATAAATAGCTACAAAAAGGATTGCTGTATTGGTTATACCTTTATTTCCTGTTGCGCTTGAAATGAGTGTCATGTAAGTACTTCGTTAACATCTAATTCTGTTTCATCAGGTTCTGGTCTCCCCAGGCAGGGTTAGGGATGAGGATGCCAACACTAGAAGGGGTGTTATACCACCGCATTGGCAGCTTCCCAGCTCTTATCTACATCCATGCTGGCTCGCTCTTCCTAACTTGTGCTGGCTGTTACCAGAGTTAAATGGAAAACTCAGGGTTGTTTCTTCTCTTAATAGACGTTACAAACACCTGAGAGAGGTTTTATGGGTTATCACTTACAGGAATACCTGGCGTTGTGCTCGTGTCAACTTAATACTGCACCTTAAAAAAAATCCTTCTGTAAAATGGTGGGATGTTTCTGAAGTTCATCTTGCATCTGCAGTCTGGTTTGGCAGATTTGTGTTACTGCATGTCTTACCGAGTGGTTTTGCTTAAAGCAGAATTGCCTTGGACTATCTAACCCATGCCTGTAAAAAGTGTTCTGGGAAGATATCATCTAAAAGTATGTAACACTAGTAACATGGCACAAATAATAGTGCAAGTTAAGAATTGCAGGTTTATTTGTGCTGAATATAGTTACTCTACATGACATCAGTCTGGCTTTTTTTTTTTTTCCTGAATGCTTGTAGCTTGGTTAGTTTTCTATTTTAATACTTATTTTTGTGAATTATCTTTGAGCTGATACTCTAAGTGAAATGGAAATAATATTGTTCCATTTGCAATTTTGTATGGCTTTCTGGTTAGTAGTTCCTTTAAATCATTCACTGCTGCCAGACTGCACATTTTCAGTAACCATCCCTCGAACCGTAATAGAATTCATCCAATTACCTGTTGTATTCCTAATTTAATAGACCAATGAATTTGATACGGATTCCTCAGTGAATTTACAGTGGATAAAACATGGTATCTCCATGCAACTTACAGTAGGGAAAGTAAATTTCTAGATGTCTGAATAGTCATTGTGCATGTCTCAAGTTTTTCTGTATTCTCCAGAAAACTGAACCAAAATGACATCCATACAGACTTGATTACTTTTTTTTTTCCTCAGCCTTGCACAGCACGCACAGAGCCAATCTTTGTACTGTTCCCTGTCCCTTGCATTTCCCCTTCGTGACAAAATTTGAGATGATAATAGCCAATTACAGCAAGTAATATTTGTAACATAGAGGTTATAAATTATTGCTGCATGGTCTGTTTCAAACAAATGAGCTGCTTTCAATGTGGTTGCTTTTCCTTCTTCTTCCCCCTCAATCAATAGCATGTACCTCCTGCTGAAGTCAGATTGCTCATTTTGGAAAACATCCTTTTAAATCCAGCATATGACATTTATCTTCTGGTCGGAACATCAATTCAGTACAGAGTTCAGAAAATAAGGCAAAGGAAGATTACAGGTTTGTCCTATTTTTTTCTTGAGAAATTCTTAATTGTGTTTAAACTACTTTATTAGTATTTAATACCATTTTTCCTAAACCACATGAAGTTTATTTTTTTTCTGTCCCAAAAATTGTGTCTGTAAGGGATATACTCTTGCAGATTTGTCCAGGGCATGAAGGTGAGGGTAACTGCCAACAGGAGCTAACACCGTCATTTTAGATATGCTCATTTATTCCACATTAACAAAGAAGCTGTGTCAGTTAAATCAAATTTAGATTAGTAACTTTTCTAACAGAAAATGTTTTCTTGACAAATGGATTTGCCCCAATTGCACAAGTGTGGGTCCACTGGCTTTATGTCCATTCAAAAGTGTGGAAGTTTGTCATGGTATCTGGTTCTTACAAGGAGTCTGCACTGGTAATGACTTGACTTTTTTTTTTCTTTTTTGAAAAAAAAGGCTCCCTACTGAGCTAGCAGCGCAGAAAGGAGCAGCAGAAATTGTCACTAACTCGTAGGAAGTAATTATATCGTTGGTGTAAGCAGTGGGATGATATTAGCTGCAAATAAGCTGGGCAAGACACTCGTGTGTGTGTGTGTGTTGATACAATCACAAACATGCTATTTCTACAAAGCATTAAAAATGCTGGTTTAATGTGTGCACTAGGCATCAATAAAAATTAATCAGCAATCATTAGCAGCATCCAAACACTGACATACTTGCTCTTATTGTTCCATATGTTGTCTTGTTTTGTGTCCAGAATTAATGATGCCTTCTGAGCAGTATGAACTGCAGCTACAGAACATGCTTGATCCGGAGGGAGAACCCTCATGGTCAGTTGCCAAGTTGGACCAGGCAACATCAGTTGTAACCGCGTTGCAGCAGGGACAAACCAACCTCGTACTCGAGCACAAGAGTATCCTTCTTGGGTGATGCTTTTCGAGCTAGGTCCTCATGGCCAGAGACAAACTTTCTACCCTTTGCAGCAGAAAAAAAAAAAGATAAAATTGTCCTCGTTTGTAGTAGTATTCTTGAAAATCTGGAGCACTTGGTGAAGCCATAGAAATCAGCACTGCTGTGAAGTCAGTCTCAACAGAGCTGCCTGGTGCCTTGAAATGTTCTAAGAAATGAGTTTGGCAAAAGATCAGTTAAATCATGTTTGTTCCCCTCAGTCAGTGTAGCAATGTGGTGATGGGGCTCTATTTAATTTTTATATTTAGAGCAGTAAACCCTCTAGTGTAATCTCTCTAAAATGCTCGCTGTCTTTCAGGGTAGTGGGGATTACATTTATTTTCAGTGTACAATTAGCTTTAAATATCCAAAGAGGCACAAGGAGCCCCAGGAACAATCTGATCTTTACTTGACTTTTGTCAAAAGTTTTCTGTTCCTTTACTGAGACTTCAGGTATTCGCATGCAAGGGGTTTCCAGGCTACCCAACAGCACGATCTATGTTGTAAATCCTGGATATTTAGGTTGGTACTGGCTGCAGTTTTCCTGATTCGCTTGTTTTTATGCTGGTGCTTTTCTGCGTTTATGTACACAGCTTCTGTTTCTTATATAACTTTTCATAGAAAAGTAATTTTATTCATAAAAGTAGCTCAATATGAAATAGGTTTAGTAGTAAATATTTGGGGTCGTTTGTTTGGGTTTTTTTCATCTTTATACTCAGCAGCTTGAAACAATGAATATGCATCTTCAGAGTGTGAAGCACCAGAAGCAAAACGCTTATATCCATTAAGTAAAGAGGCTGTTGATTTGTGCTGTTCAATGTTTCCTGTTTTGTAGGATTTACAGTTCATCCAGGTGACAGATGGGTCCTAGAAACAGGCAGACTTTATGAAATTACAGTTGAAGTGTATGATAAATCAAGCAATAAGGTGTATTTATCTGATGTAAGTTGAAATGTTGATGTACTTCTGAGTGTCTCCTAAATCCTGGCTTTCTTTGAAATTAGTTGAGCCATTTCTTATTTACATTGAATTAGGACATTTCAAAGCGTGTTTTTTCTTCCCGTTTCCTTTTTTCCCCCCTTTGTTTTGTTGGTTTGAAAAATAAAATACTCTGGGTGATACACGTGAAAGTGCCTTTAGAATCTAGGTGCTGTAGAAAACTCAGGAAGAAGTTGGACAAAGCACTTCAAACATAGCATAGCACTAAACCACTTCACTGTATGCTACTTAAATAGCATGAATTCTAGGTACTAGGTACCAAATATGCATTGCTCTTAAAAAAATAAAGACAAAATCTAAATGGTTCATTTGCAAGCAGAAGACATTTATTGAATTACTGCTTTGCAGAATGTCACATCTATGTGAATGTTATTTTATTTGTATGTATTTGCTACCTGAGGTAAAGAACTGAGTTTCAGCTAGACCTCAGAAGTATTCTATTGGGGCAGTATATTTGCATATTCTTCCCTTTTTGTGTTTATCTATGACAAAGTTAAGAAATTATTGTATAGTGACATAAATATTGGTACTTTTACTGTTAAATTATATGGAGCTGATAATTAAAAAATGTAAATATTTTCTGTAGAGTTAATATTGTATCTAAAAGATGCAATTGTTGGAAGACTGAAACTTGCATACAGAAAGAAATCAAGTTTCTTTGATCTCTGTTAATTAATAATTGTTTTCTTATTGACTTGTTGCTAATATGTGTATGTATTAATGTCAGTTACCTGTGGCAACCTATGTTTCATGTTCGGGTTTTAGAATATAAGAATTAATACAGAGCTGTCCAAAGAATATTTTGAGGTGCAGAAGTCATCTGTGAACGGATCGTATCATTATGTGAAAGCAATAAAGAAGGGTCAGACCACTATCGACGCTGCACTGACATCAATAGTAGACAAGGTATGTTTTTATATACTGATAGGCCTAAAAGTAGTTTACTTGTATAATAGTGACCTAATAGTGACATAGTAAAAGGAAACCTAGGAATTACAAGAGCCTAAGCCATCTTTGTTCGAACAGATTAAGAACCAAATTCTAAAATCCTTATGTCAGGAACACTCTTGATTAAGTCAACAGAGGATTTGCTTAAATAAAGCCTGGGATTTTGCTTGTGAGTGTGTGGCAAACCCCTGTTAAACCACTGGTGCACAGCACTGATTTGTTTTTTTCATGGCAGATACTTTTGTGGGCACATACCATTCCTTTCCTTGTGCCAGTACAAAGGTCCTCTTACAGTCTCTGAGTGAATTTTACAATTTGCTGTGGTAGGATCATCAATGTCATGTCCTGGCCTTGTTCTGCATTCAGTTACATTTGGGAAGTTTTCTGTCATTTGGTAAGTGATGTCAAATGCTGGAATGAAAATCTGCCAAATGTATCAGCCTGCACATTTCCTCAAATTGATGTTTTTTAACTTTCTGCTCGGTGAGCAGGCTGCTGAATGTATGGCTAACTAGGGCACGTGGCGTGAACGTGATTTGCTTTGGCTTGAAACTTGGAAAAATTCAACACTGCAACACATCTGCTGGAAAATCGTTTCAGTGATTTCTTGAGTAGGATTTAGTAGGTCCTTGTACGTAAGCCGCATTTGTTCTTTGTGTCAGAGAGGGGCTCTTGAGTGAAATGAGGTCTGCTGAGAGCTGGTAAAGTTTTTCCTTCCAAAAACCAGTAAGAAACAGCATGTTGTGCCAGAGGGTTGTGGCATTACAATTGCAGCAGAGCAGTCAAGGCCAGTTGGTTCGGGGTGAGTATTTAGGCTGAGTTGTGTCTTCATCTGCTGCAGAGAGGAATGAATGAAGAGTAAATGCAGGTGGGGAGTTACCAAACTAGGTCTTCAGACAAGGTCTCAAAAACCTTGATGCCTTTTAAATGAATGTGAGCACCTGGCTCTCCATAGCAGTAGTACTGATTTAATGCCAATAGTACACTGCTGTGATGAGCTGACTGTTCGCTCAGCAGTAACACTGTTCACATGCCACCCTAAATGCTTTCCTCTCTCTCTCCGAGATGTTTTCAACAACGTTCCTGTATATATAGAATCATTGAGGTTGGAAAAGGCCCTTGGGATCATCCAGTCCAACCATCAGCCACACTCTGTACAGTCCTCCCTTACACCAGATCCCCCAACACCACATCNTGAGGTGCCCAGAACTGGACACAACACTCAAGGGGTGGCCTCACCACTGCTGAACACAGGGGGACAGTCACCTCCCTACTTCTGCTGAAAGACTAAATGTTAATTCTAGGAAGCGCTATTGTGCCATTTGTAACTGTGTTGTTGCTTTTTTTTTTTTTTTGTAGGATGGAGGTGTTCATACATTACCAGTTCCAGTGCGAAATCAGCAAGATATTGAAATATATGATCCCATAGTTCTTTCACCCAGCATTTTGACGTTTCCTTGGCAGCCGAAAGCAGGAGTCTACCAGTACACCCTACAGGTACGCTGGAGAAGGATCTAAATGCGGGAAGGTTTGCTCAAACAGGTGCAGTGAGGCCTGTAACCTCTTAGGGTTGACTTTGGGAACTTCAGGCACAGTGATATCCAACACTGTACTTGGAGGGATTTTGTTGGATGTTAGTTGCAGGAATTAATGTGTGATTTAAAAAAAGCACAAAAGAAACCTGCAAACATTAGAAACCCCACCGCATTTTACTTCTTGTCTTTCATTTGCTTCCTCTCTCTTTCACGCGTGTGCCACACACGTAGGCACAGAGAGGTTTGGTATTACAGAAGATGTCCTAGGTAGGAAACTTCATATTAATAATTCAAGGCTGCCGTTTACTGTAAAAGGTTGGAGTTATGGCAGCATGAATCCGAGCGTGAAGTGGCTGCAAAAAGGGGCTGACAAGATGAATTATCAACCTTTGACACTGGTATCCTTCACTCGCCATGCGTCTCATGCTTCTAATTAACAGTTAAAGGGAGGTAAAGGCCACAGTTTTATTTAGAGTATGCTCTTCTAAAGGGACTTTTTTCCTCACATGTCTTCTGTGTGTCTTTGTTCCCATGCTGCCAGTCCTCCTGTGCGCTTCAGGGCACAGGGCATGTCTCCCAGTACCCAGAGTGTGGTCTAACTGGACAAGAGAACATTGTGCTTCCCCAGCCTGGACTTTTATCCCAGTACCCAGATCCTGCACTCAAGTGTTTCCTGCAACAGTTCCTACTGCTCTATTTTACCATGAAGTAGTGCTGAGTTTTGGGTCTGTCTTCAAGTAAACACTATACAAAAAGAGGCAGCGGGAGACATGGTGTCTGAAGTAAATCAAATTGCATTCTCCAGTGTAAATCTTAACAAAGCATTGAGTTTAGTGCTGTCATTTATACTTTTTAATTTCTGTGGGATTAGAGTTTGGTTCATGTTATGCCCATCCACACCAGCAGAGCATGGTAAAAATTCTCAGTCTGAATATGTGTTTTCAGTACTTCATGCTAACTTCTGCTAGTTTGCCCAGTAAAGGAAAGGAAATGTTTTTCTATTTCCCACCTTTTTTACAGTTCTACTCTTGTCTTACCTTATATTAGATATATCATCAAATATCTCACTAGAGAACATTCCTTTGTGATGCTCCAGTAGTTGCATCAGTACTCTTATTTTACTGTGATTTTTTTTTTTTTTGTTCCCACTGAAAAGCAAACCACTTTTTCTCTCAACATTTAAATTAGTTCGCATTTACTGAGGCTGAGAATGCTTTCCCAGTCTGCCCATTCCACAATACTGGTGGTTGTTTACAGTAGCACACAGTTCTGCCGTTGTTCCTGCCTGGAGATTAGTCTTTGCTTCCTACTCCATAGTGTTCGAGTCAGGCTGTTTTCAGTTGGTGAATAGACTTTTTCTAAAAATAAGTAGAAAAGGGATTTTTAGACCTAGCCAAATTCTGTTTATAGCTAAAGTAACTCCTTCCAGATGGTATCAGAATAACTTTTAGGTTTGACTTTGTCAGCTGTTTTGGTTTTTTTTTTTTCCCCTTGATTGCTTTGTTCATATTTGTGCTAATAAGATGGCTTCTGTTGCAAGTAAAAAAAAAGGGAGGGGGAAAAAAAATATCCTTCCTCCCCATGTGTTAGAGAACTGAAGTGCCATCTTTGTGAAGTTACATGATGCATCTGGCTTGTATGGCAAGGAGATGTGAATCCACAGAATTAGTAAGAATTGTGTATTTCTATTTTACATTTTCTGCTCATTTCCCTGTTTTAGTTGAAAATATGTTTAGAAAACATCCTGAACTTTTACACTGTCTCGATGTTTCTGACCAAATCCCATGCATCTCCTCCCGTCAGATGCTGTTACCTGTTTATCCATGCTCATGGAAAGGAAAACGGGAAATTACTATCCTTTTGGTTATTTGTTTTTTTCTTTTTTTCTTCTGGTAAATGTTACTAGCTTAGCTGCTGCATAGTTTAGATTTGTTTACTTTCCACACTGTCCTTCTAGACAAGATTTATCCACTTGTCCATTTTTAGTTTAATCATGAAACGGGTTTAAGCAAACGCTGAGGAAGTTAAAGGAATGAAAATGATACGTGTAAACAAAATAATTCTTCACCCTTGTTTTACTACGATGAAACTCTGAAATTTATTTTGGACTATAAAGGTCTTTTTGGTTGGTTTTTTTTTTTTTTAACTTGGTTTTAAAAATGCATTACACAGAGTACACCTTTCTGCACAGTGTTTGCCTCAAAAGAGACTTCCTATAGCTTACAAAAACGGTGTTTAAAACCTATATATTTTACAGCATTGTAATGACTGTGTCTTTTCAGTAACTAGTGTGACACATCTAGGGTTGACAACATTTTGCAGTACTTTACTTGTGCTGGCAAAATGGGTTTTGGCCCTTCCTGTTACCAAATATGAACCTGCAGCAGGGATAGCCCTGTCTGGCTGCTGAGTGCTCATACAGTGGGGATAATAATTTGTTGGTGTTGATGTGGACTATAATGTCAAGTAACTAGACCTTACCCTTCTGTAGAATAATTCCACTCAAACTCTTCTGTCTCTCGTTCCATGACTTGATCAGCTGCTGGAGCAGCATGTTTGTTGAATGGCTGCAGGTAGATGTGCTGATTTTCAGCATAAAAAATGTAACACTAATAGGAGAGTGACTTTTTATTTTCCCCTTCTTCCCTCATTCTCTCCCGGCTTCCCACCTTCTTTTTTCTTCCCTTTAGATCTTTTACCAATTCCCAATGAAGGAATCTAGCTAGAGTGTCAGGTTCGCAGCTCTGAGACCCAAAATCAGCACTTTGGCTGTCAGCAGCAGAGGAACAGTGGGTGTTCTCAGAGGGACTATAATCCCAGGTGCCAGGGCTCGGATGGGCTGATTTGTGCAGTGCTCTGCTGACTCTCGGTGCTATCAGTCATTGGGGGTTGTGAGCATCAGCCTTCGGCTGCTGGGAGAGAGCTATTTGGGTTAGCAGTGCTGGTGAGCACGTAGGATATGTGTGTGAAGAAAGTTGAAATTCAAATGGGTGAAGGGTAGTAATCTCATCTCTCACTGGGCCTTGCTTATTTGAAAGTTCTGAGGTGTCATTTTATTTGTATTTCCTCAATAATAGCATTGTTGTTGCTCAGTTCGTCTCTAGGTATTGTGCAAGATATTCAAAGGCGTCACAGCTGAGAAAAGTGAGAACTGTATACTTTATAAAATACTTGAAAGATTTTTTTTCTTTGTATTCCAGGCTCATGGTGGAAGTGGAAATTTCACCTGGACCTATTCTAACCAGGCAGTTGCTACAGTGACAGTCAACGGAATAATGACAACTGGAAGTGATATTGGCATCAGTGTCATTCAGGCAATTGATGTTCAGAATCCATTGCATTATGGAGAAATGAAGGTAAAACTTTTCTTTTCCCTGATCAGTCTTGAATCTGGCTCCTGGAAGCAGTGAAGAAGCTGAGAATGCCATAGGCATTCCCCTTTCCAAAACATTCCCAAGAGACGTCCCTGCCTGTCCTGTGCCAGGTTAAGTGATCTCTTTCAGAGTTTCTCCTTCAGGGGATTCAGGCTCTTTCTGCTGCATTAACTTTGGTTCCATTTTTTCCCCTCCCTGATTTCCTTGGCAAGTTTTTTATCTTGGTGAAAAGTGCAAGAAGGAGATAGTGATTTACTGCTGGCCTAGCCATCTGAGCAGATGAGCCAAACTGAAAATGCTTTTGCAGGGTAAGAGGTGGGTGTTTTAAACTCAATATAAAATGGTAACAGATAGCATCAAGATGTGCAAGGAAGTTCCTTCCTGGAAAAGTGGCTGCAGTGCTATGCAGGGCCATAGAATGAACCTGGAAACCAAAGCTGGCCAAGCAAAAGTAAACTTTTAGGAAAATTAGGAGAAAATAGGAATGAAAAATAGAGCTCCCAAGAGGGATTGTGCGGTGTCTGTGCAAATCATATGCTATTCTTAGGATTTGGTGAGGGTGATCAGTGTGTGGCATGGAGTGAAGAAAAAGTAATGGCCCCACGGGAAAGAGCGTGCAAAGACTGGTAAAGAAGCTGTTCTTGTTAACACTGTAGATTATAAACTTAAGTAGTTTGAGCCAACTAGGAGAGAAGTGCTGCTGTACCTTATTCTCACTAATAAGGAGGGTCTGGTTGAAGCTGTGAAGGTTGAGGGTAGCCTTGGCTGCAGTGACCATGAGGTGGTGGAGTTCAGGGTCTCAACGTGGCTGGAACAGAATACTGAGCAGAATTGCAACCCTGGACTTAAGTAGTGCCAACTTTGGCCTTTTTAAGCAATTGCTAGGGAAAATCCCATGGGATAGGGTACTCGAAGGTAAAGGGGCCCAAGATAGTTGGTTAGTGTTCAAGGACTGCTTCTTCCAAGCTCAAAATCAGAGATTCCCAACAGGTAGGAAGTCAAGAAAAGGAGCCAGGAGACCTGCATGGTTGAAGAGGAAACTCCTGATCCCATGGGATAGGGTACTCGAAGGTAAAGGGGCCCAAGATAGTTGGTTAGTGTTCAAGGACTGCTTCTTCCAAGCTCAAAATCAGAGATTCCCAACAGGTAGGAAGTCAAGAAAAGGAGCCAGGAGACCTGCATGGTTGAAGAGGAAACTCCTGGGCAAACTCAGTGGAAGAGGACAATCTACAGACCATGGGGGGGCGGGGGGGAGTGGCCACTGGGGAGGAGTATAAGACTGTTATCAGAGGATGCAACTAGGAAAGCTAATGGCTCCTTAGAATGAAACCTTGCACGAGGGATCAAGGACAACAGAAAGGGCTTCTTCAAATACATTGCAGACAAAACTAACACTAGAGGCAATGTAGGTCCACTGATGAATGAGGTGGGTGTCCTGGTAACAGAAGGTACAGAGAAGGCAGAGTTACTGAATGCCTTCTTTGTCTGTGTCTATACTGCTGGAGGCTGTCCAGAGGAGCCCCATACTCCTGAGGCCCCAGAGGAAGTCAGAATGAAGGAGGAGTTTGCCTCAGTTGATGAGGA
>VXBJ01001507.1:531288-577758 GCA_013400055.1 Nycticryphes semicollaris | reverse complement strand
GTAGCACGTAAGTACAAAATCAGTGTTGAATCTGAGAAGAAATAGGTCCAGCCATGAGAGGGAAGTCATCACCTAGGACAAGTATATGAGAGGACTAATTAAAATAAGGAGCATATTGAAGTCTGGTTTTTATATATATATTTTTTTTTTTTTAATTTCCTGGTACAGTTTTGTGGAGTTGTGTTCCTACATCTCTGTCCTGTGTTTCTCTCCTCCCTCAGGTGTACGTAACCGAGCCCAGTGGGATGGAGTTCATACCATGTCAAGTCGAAGCACGTGTTGACCAAATACTGGAGCTACCCCTGAGGATTAATGGCCTAACAAACGTTGAAACTGGCGAGACCGTCCCACTGAGTGACTGCTCACACTTTGACCTAGTTGTGGAAGTGGAAAACAGTGGTGTGTTCAAGCCACTTCAAGGTGATTTGACTGTAACAAAGCTGATGGACTTTTCCCGAAGAAGGGTCCACATATATTGTGAGGTAGCATTGGAAAACTCACAGGAACACTGAGGTTAATAACTGCTTTGATTAAATTGTCCATCGGTACTTTGAATTTTCTAAAGACATTGTTCATTGTTTGCTCACAAAGAACTAAGGCTGCCTAAATTTTGCCAAAGCTCTGTCATTGTTAAACTCATTGCTTTAACTCATTGCCTCTTAGAATCATAGAACTGTCAACCCAACTCTGATAAAACCCATCACAACCCATGTCACTGAGCACTATGTCAACCTGGCTTTTAAATCCCTCCAGGGATGGTGCCTCAACCCCTTCCCTGGGCAGCTCATTCCAAGGACTGATAACCGTTTCCCTGGAAACATTTCCCTGCTATCCAACCTGACACAACTTGAGGCCATTTCCTNGGCAGCTCCAGCCACTCTGCCCCAGCCTGGGGCGCTGCAGGGGCAGGACCTGGCACTTGGCCTTGTTGAATCTCATCCCATTGGCCTTGGCTCATCCATCCAGCCTGTCCAGATCACTCCCCAAAACCTTCCTACCTTCGAGCAGGTTGATACTCCCACCCTACTTGGTGTCCCCTGCAAACTGACGGCGGGTGCACTCGATTGTTAAGAGTACAGAGTTTGTGTGTTATTTTCAAAGATTGCCATTAATGTTGCTGGGCAAACTGGACAGTGAGCATCACACTCGTTCCTGTGGCTGCTGAGTTCAGTATGTTGTTCAGATGTACCAATCATTTTTTTGCCCCTTGTATGGAAGTTCTTTCCTGTGCCAGTAAAACCAGTCTGCATTGTGCCATCTGTTTGCCTAAGAGGCAGCTATTTTAAATGTCACTATGTGGTGTGCTGTTGTACTGTTTGTTTCAAAAAAAGAAAAAATAGACCCCTCTCAAGCCCCAAAATGTTCTCTGAGTAAGCAGAGAAATGTCATTAAAATACCTTACCTTCAGCTAGAGAAATGATGTATTTCCTACAGTTCAAGTCATTCTGTGCAGGAAAGCTTGTCTAAGCAGCATGACTTAATTGTCCTTAATTACAAGCCAGTCTCATTTTAAACAGCAAGATGAAAATACTCAATGGGAGGTAGAAGTTGTATTAGTTTGTACCAGAGTAAAGACTCTCGTCCTCTTCAGGACAGTGTGAAAATAAGTTTGTGAGTCTCAGATATCTTGGCAAGTGTTGGGTTTGAGATGGAAGACAGTAGTGAATGTTTTTACCCATTTGGTTGGGGGAACATATCTCTACTTTTGGAGATACCTGGGCATTTCTTTCCAAATCTGTATTTATATATTTTTAATTTATCTGACAGGAAGGCTTAAGCCAACTGCTGGTTTTTGTAGTGGAGTCAGAGTGAAAGCTGAAGCTCAGGGATTCACAGCACTTGTTGTTAGTTACACCCACGGTCACGTCCACCTCAGTGCGAGCATCACCATTGCTGCTTATCTGCCATTAAAAGTAAGTCTGGTTTTGCTGTTCTTAAGCAATTCATCACTTCAAATGCCAAATAGCAAGTTGATATTATGTAATGAGTATGTTTTTAAAAAAACGTGGGTGGTTGATTCACAGGAAAAAAATCATAGAATCATAGCATAATTGTCTGGGTTGGAAGGGACTTTTCAGATCATAGAGTCCAACCACGAACCTAACCCTGATAAAACCCATCACCAACCCATGTCTCTAAGCACTGTGTCAACGTAGAACTACAGCCAACAAGAAGTTCTATGAAGAGGTGTCTGGGCACCCTTGCAAAAGACTGACCAGCAGACAATTCAAAGAGCAGAGACATGCTCTACTGCTTACTGTATGGACTGTTATGGGGAATTGTGTGTTAACCCTTTCTCTGGAGCATGTATATGGTAGAGTTTGCCTACATGGACATTGCAAGGCAACTACAGAGAGAGAGAGAGTAGTGCCAGAGCAAACTAACAGATTGTTGCAACTTCTCAAGTGGCATTTTGAGATCCTTGCCCGTTTTTCAGCGTTTTGGCAAAGGAGTCACAATTGCTGTCAGCTGAAGAAATGCGCAGGACAGTAACGGGAGTCAGTCCTCATACAAATGAGATGGTGTGTCTTGTTTTGAACAGCGCAGCTGCAATGGGGAATCACTTTTCAGCAGGCTCAAGACAGGTTGAAAATTATGTGAGACTCAAATAATTTGTTTCTTGACTGTCCATTTTACTTGATTAAAACCTGGCTGAATAAGGTAACAAGGGGACACTTCCAATTCTGTGTCCATAACACCAAATGGAAGTAGACCTAGCTTAAGATTTCTGCTTTCGTGGTATGGAAACTGATTTTGCAAGAAGGCAACGCTGACTTGCTTCTAGGGAAGTGACAATGAATGCTTTTTACTACAAATGGGAGAAAACAGGAGAAAAGAACCCGAGTCTGCTATGTGGAAATAAGAAACAATATGTTTGTTACCCTCAACTTTGGAGATCTCTCACTAAATATGCAAAGCTGGAGTCTAATAATGTTTGACCATAGCTTTATTGCCCAAATCTGGAACAAAGTTTGTGGAAATCACACAAATCTGTGCCTGTAATGATGACTTGAATTTCTAAATGTGTTTTTCTGTCAAAGATCTTAAATAGTTGAGTGTAATTCTTTGAAGATTCTGAGACATCCTGAGCAGAACGTGTGAACTTTTCTGGGCTTGGCAGCCTATGGGAGAGAGAGGTATAGTCCCTTTAATTAGGAATTTTTCATGTGTATGGAAGTGTAGAAGAGTGACTTCCACAGTCTTTATCCTCATTTCTGTGGAATGAAATATTTGTAATGCCCAGAAATGGGGGGGCACGGTCATTTTTCTGTCAGATACCTATTAAAAAAAATAAAAATTATAACATAAAAAGTGGGAGAAGGACAAAGAGGAATCAAAAGGCAGGCAGACACTCGAGAGTAAATCTCGTAATTCCACAGTGGATTTTTACCTTTACATTACAAATATAATTAGGGAGTGAAAGGGAGGAAAGAAGAGTATTTATGCCAACGCTTCCCATGCTTTCTCTCTCTTCCTACGCACCTGGGGAAAGAATTGAGCCATCCTTTGTGTTAGCTGCTATTTTTTCTTCCTAAACTCCCGAGCAGTATGTTGTGGAATACAAGCTACAAATGGTTATTGTGTATTAAAATGTCAGGTTAATTTCTGTGATGATAAACTGCACAGGCTGTCCCAGTGATGCACATCAGTGTAGAATTTATTGCAGAGGTCTGAAGGCATACTTGTATAGGTGAGTAATTACATTCACAGAACTGGGCTGGAGAGAGCAATGTCAAGTAAAAGGAGTTTTAAGGAGTAAAATTTAATTCACTTAAAGTGCTATTTATTTGAAAAATGTAGTGAAATACTTTATCTCTAAATGTGCCCAGAAGAGTATATGCAGGGTCTTTTTCTTGCTGTAACTCTTCATGAAAGTGATGTAATTAGAACATAGTGAAAACTTTTCTTTGAATCTGTGGTTTTCAGTGAATATAGTCCAACTGGACAGAATTCTTTTAGGTGGTGCTAATTATTTTGGTACAACTCTGTTCTTGAGTAACCATGGCATGGGGAAAATCATAGCCTCATCAAAATAACACATGTAACAATGAAATTTCTTTTGCAAAGTACAACCAAACTATGTGTAAACAGACTCATCAATTTGTAACTGTCATTCATTACAGGCTATTGATCCTCCATCTGGTGCTGTAGTGACTTTGGGTTCCTCTAAGGATATGTTATTTGAAGGAGGACCTCGACCATGGGTGCAAGAGCCTTCGAAGTTCTTCAGGAACATCACCGCTGAGGATGCAGAAAGTACTAGTCTGTCTTTACTTGGACCTCCCCCATCACAAAGTAACATCCAGCACTGGGTTAGAGCATCTTGCAAAAGCCTGGGAGAGCAAGTAAGTGCCAGAAGGTATTTCTGTTGTCCTCCATCAAACACTGAGCTAAGGCTGTTGAGAACAGGCTTCAGGCAGATTTATGATACCGTTTTATATAACAAGTAGTTTTTATAAAAAGCCAGTAAAAAGCATGGGTAAGTAAGTAGTTTATGCCTTGTGATGCTGGTACAGATTTTAGAGCGAACATTTCATAACATCATGTTATAAAGTGGTTTATGATGGATTTATTGCAGTATTAAGCCAATTCACAAAAACCTTATGTTGTAGAATGTGTTAAACAGACCCTAATAAGAGCAGCTTGACTTGCATAAATAGGACAATAGCAGAAGGTTACTGCAGTAAACTGACTCCTTTCTCTGACCCACTTCCAATTTACCTCCCAGTGTGATTCAGTTTATTCAAACAACTGACAACCGTGTGTAATTACTGCTCTGATAGTTGGGCAGTCTTTGTGATAGTGGCTGTAGTCGTTTTCCACCTGGACTTGTTTTCTCCAGCACGCAGAAGTGATTTATCCCGCTTTACTCACCCTGTTTGGTTTATGAAGCACTTAGCTTTGATTTAATGTTTTTCTCCTGCAATTCTGCAAGGCCTTAGCGTTTTGGTGTGGCTGCTTAATTGTCTAACTGTTTTCCTCAGTGGACACTGTATGAAGTGTAGCTGTTTCTGTAAGTGCAAATTCAGAAAGAAACAAGTATTTGTTTGCTGTCTAGGACTGGGTGTGCCTTGGCTGGCCGGCCTCAGTGTTCTCCAGCACAGATAATGGCTCCAGGGATGGATAAGGCCTTAGCCTACTGGAACAGCCTTCTCTGGGTTTACATCCCCTTTGCTTTGTTGAGGGCTAAAAAAAGAATGTAGAATAAACCACAAGATGTTTTTAAACACACTGAAGTTGCTACAGATACTGTTCTGTTCTCACTCTGCAAGAAAAGCACCTGCCTGTTAGCTTTTCAGGTCACAAAAGATTTGTTTTTTTTAAAACAGCTTGGATGGGGCTTGGAGCAACCTGGTCTGGTGGGAGGTGTCCCTGCCCAGGGCAGGGGAGCGGAACTCAATGACCTTTACAGTCCCTTCCAACCTGAACCATTCTGTGATTCAAGTTTGATAGTGACAAGCATGAATGCCTAGGAAAACTTCCCAGAAATAGTACTTTAATAATGGTATGGAACTGTTCTTGAAATACACACCTACTTTTACATCTCCCTGTGTTTTAATGGTGCTGTAAATTCCCAAGAATCATCTTTTCCTTGTTCGTTCTGACATCAGAGCGTAACTGAGATGTGTGAAACAGAATATGCCTGAAGTCAGTAGCCACAGAATAACAGATGGTTCATTCCTTTTCTCTCTCCTCACTTGCCTGTTTTCATAATTGTACAGGTTATTGCCTTAACAGTTGGGAACAGCCCCACAATCACCAACCCCTTTCCCGTGGCTGAACCTGCTGTTGTGAAGTTCATCTGTGCTGTCCCATCCCGACTCGCTTTGACTCCTGTTTATGGAAGTCCTCGGCTTGGTCTCTCCTGCCCTTTGCTACAACAAAACAAGCAAGTGGTAAGCCTGAGGGGTGACAGGAAAATAATCTATTCGTAGAACTTAAAAATCAGTGTTTGGACCTCCACATACGAGATAAAGCTTCTAATTTGCTGCAAGAATAGCAGTAACTAGTGTTTTGGGCCACACTGATATCGTCTGCTTCTGCAGAGAGCAGTCTGAACGTGAATAATCCCACAGTCATCATTCAAGGGGGTTTATAAAGGGACCAACAAGAAATCAAAAGTATATGTAAAAGCTTGTCATAAAAGTGACACTAAAAAAAAAACCCACCAAAAAAAAAGAAGGGGGGAGGGGGTGTGTTTCCAGCACCTGTTTCTAAGGAAAGTGATTTTTCTCCAAACCCACTTCATTCCATTCTAGCCATTCCATGGGTATATGTTTTACCCTGTGCGCGCTATTACCTGGGTGTACATCTGTGTGTGTGTTGTTACTGACGGCACAAACACTGCTGCTGGGAGGGTACCTCTGTTAAGGGAACGTGGTGGCTCTTGTCCAGTGACACCACCAGGTGTATTCACTTTGCAAATCTGAGTCGTGATGAATGGACAAGGCATGTGTATAGATAGTCAAGTGTAAAGAAGACTTTCCTCTCTGTCCTAATGAGTGCCATCACGTGTTGTCTGCTGAGGAAACGCTGTGGTTTGTGCTGTTAATGTTACCAGGGAAATATGAAAGTCATCCTACTTTGATAAAACTGCAGCGCATATTGAGTCAATGAATCATTTCAAGTAACTTCCTCGTAGTAACAAGATGAGAAGGCGTTTTTTGCGTGTTGTAAGTCATTTCAGAGTTCATCTAATTTTCTAGCTTCATTATGTGTCAGACTACACTGTGCACTGCTGTTGCTAAAGCATTTCACACAAGGATTTTGAGCTATGTATTCTGACAAATGGCAGCATTTTTATTTGTTTGAATTCCAAGGATGACACAGTTGAGTCTTGTTTCAGTTTTTGTTTTCAGGTAATTCACTGGCTAAAAAGCCTTCCATTCCCCTTCCAAAAGTCCCCCCCTTGCTGTTGAAGTACAGCTCCACGGCTGTACATGCATTGATGGCTCATTTTAATGAACACTGCTCATGTAATGAGTGTTATAAAAAATCTCATAGAACTCAGCATACATTTTTTTTTATTTTAATGATTAAAAAATCCTCTTGCATCTGTTCACTTCAAAGTATTCATTCTTTTTCAGGTTCCTGTTTCAAATTATAACAATCCAGTATTGGATTTGGCTGCATATGACCAACAGGGCAGTAAATTCGATAACTTCAGTTCTCTTAATGTTGTTTGGGAATCAACAAAAGTGTCCTTGGCTAATATTGACCCTCATGTGCCCATGGAGCTGGCTCTGAAAGAAGATGGAAGCGGTCAAAAGAAAATGCACGGTATGAATTAATTTAAATGAGCATTTCATTACTTGAAGAAGGTCAGGATTAAATCTGTTTGGTAATGTCTGAGCCTGATTAAAGAAATAACTGTAATCTGCAGTCATATTCCAGTTGATCCTCAACATACTTTTGAGGTGTGCACTGTTTAAAATCCCAATTGAAACAATACCCAATCCCTAAACCTGTCTTGAGAGAGAAAAATCCTTGTCTGTTTAGAATGATGAAGTTAGCAGTGTACGTTTCATCTTTTTCTTCTCCATAATTAGTTTTATTTGACTTTTTATTTGATTCTAGGCTTACAAACTGTCCTAGTTCATCATGAGTCTGGAACAAGTGCCATCTCTGCAACTGCAGTAGGGTACCAGCAGTCCCATCTCAAGGCAGCAAAAGTCAAAATGCCGGTACTCAGAACTCTGCTTGCTTGTTGCCATTTTCCTATGATGCCTAAAGTATAGTCGTCCTATAGATGAATTTCCTCGGTGCATAGTAATGTCAAAACACATAGTAAAGCAGTAATTGATTCTGAAGACAAATTCATACCACAGTGGTTTTTTTTTTAATGTTCATGGCTATTGCTGCTTTCCTCTGCACTGTTTGATCCATATCAAATATATCCACTTCCTTTGTTTTCTCCTTTTTTTTTTTTTTTTTTTTACTGAAGAATTGTTTCAGTTGGTTTTGTTTTGATTTAGGGTGGGGTTGTTTTTTTATGAACTGGTGAATCTCTGGAAAGCAAATGTATTATTGCCATCGCAAAACTGGGTAGAAAAGTTCTGTGTGAGCAAAGCGAAAGCTGACCGATAGCCTCATATGGGCCATATGTAAAATCCGGGCTCTGACTCTTCTTACTTAATTGGGGCTCACATTGGTCTTACAGGAGGGAGAAGGGGACTCATTTGTACAGTGCCAGCCATCAGCCTAGGCTTTAATTTGACAAACCATTAGCCATTCCCTGAAATACTGTAGTTTGTAGATGCTCAGCGTAGGGAAGAACAGCAAAAAGTAGTGATGGTGAACAGAGAAGACAAGTGTAAGCAGATGGCAATTTTCTGTTTCTGTCACTTTTTTATTTTTTTTTTTTTTAAATGAATAAAGGGCAGGATTCAGCCCATGGAACAACCTTTTTTTTTAACTGAATAAAGTCCAGGATTCAGCCTGTGGAACAACCTGACGTACACAGTAACTGAACTCTTGAAATATTTCACTTCGGTGAATTGAAATTCTGTTTAATTTTGTTAAGCAAGATGTAAGTGGGTTTAGACTGTATGCAGTTCTGAATCATGTACCGTGAAAACAGAGTTGAGACAAAGAGTGAAATATAGGGTTAAAGTTTACGGTATTTTTGATTCAAAGCATCTAACAGATGGGCAATAGTAATGTGAAATATCCTACAGCCCACACTTCTGACAGTATGTCCAAGGCTTGGCATCTGGATAGTAAATTTCTTTGAAAGATCTATATTATATTGCCAGTTGGATCTTGCATTTTTACTGAGGTTTCCAATCAGCTCTTGTTGGGGAGTGTGGTGTAGGTGCATTTCTGCTGAAAAATTTGCCTATAGCTTAGTTACAAGGACGAGATTAGGGACACAGTGACTTTGCCACCTAAGGTGCTTGGGCAATCATTTGGTAGTTCAATGTGCTCTTTCACTAAACCAATATTCAATAGTCTTTCTTACATATAGAGAGGTAATTTGTCTGCCTTTTTCAAATACATTACAAGCAGATGCTATGTTCTGCTTTCAAACCTGTCCGTATTTACACTTCTTTCTTGCAGACAAAAACACAAATAAAAATCTAAGAGATGATACATTAAGATGTCTTGATCATTGTTCCATGTTTAAGTGGAGCATGCCATTGGGCAAAGAAGACATCCTTTCTACTAATTCTACTAATTAGGTGAAATGGGTACCTAATGATAACTTCCTCTAAAAAAAACATTTGCTTTCTAAGCTAATGTTATTAAAAGTGAATGATTAAACTTGCATCTGGTCCTGTGTTTATATACTTACGTGTAAGGAAAAAAAATTCTGTTGGTGGCCTCCTTAAAAATATGAGCTTGAGGTGGAAGAAAACATTCTATGTTTGTGCTTTATCTTTTTGTATGAACTTTAACATGTGTCTGAGTTAATATCCTGTCTGTGTATGTCAAACCCAGTTAACTGATCCTGCTGCACCTTGAACGCACAGGTCTTTGCTCTTTGTCTTGGTCAGAGATGCAGAACACAAGACTGTGTCCCATCTGTGGCTTTACCACTAGAAGAGAGCTCCTAGCTGAGCCAATTGCCACATCTTGTGGACATTCTATTAACCTAAACTTCTACAGCTCTGGCTCTTTGTTCATCTGCTTTAAGCATCCTTCCCTGCATATACAAGAGACTTGCACTGTTCTCTGATTCTTAGTGCTGGCTTTAACACCTACAGTTGTTTCTTTCAGTACGAACCTCTTCTACCAGTGTCTGCCACTATTGAACTCATACTAGTGGAAGATGTAAAAGTGAACCCTACTGACGTCGTCATTTATAATCACCCTGACATAGAGGTAAGGAATTACTCTGCTACTTCCTAACTGCAGGGAGGAAAACCATCAAAAATTGCACGATATGTGTAAGGATACCAGTTTGAGCAACGTACTAGAGAGGTACAACCTAATTTTGGATGCTTTTCTGGTTTCACAGGCAGAACTTTTCATCAGAGAAGGCTCAGGCTATTTCTTCATTAATACCAGTGTTGCAAATGTTGTGAGAGTGACCCATGAGGAAACTCGAGGTGTTGCTTTGGTGAGTGAAGTATTTTGTTACTTATGTCTTTTTGGCGGTCTGAACGTCACCTTGCAGTTCATCGGTGTCGGTTGCTTTCCAGTACAAGTGGATAGAGAGGCAGTAACAGAATCTTGCATGTGTTTCCCGTCACAGCCAAGCTTCAGGCATGTATAATTTCAGGTACAGGAAGTAGTTTCACTACAGCTGTGATGCACATGTATACTTTTGACATGATAAAAGCCAGTACCAAGTTGTTCCTATCCCATTACAATTTTGCAGTAAAATGCTCCTGATTTCATAAACACAAAATGAAAAATAGCATGACAGAGTTACTCAGAAGTAATGTGCAACAGATTAATTGGTTTATAGAACAATATTGGAGTATTTTCTGTAGGCCAATAACTTCTAAAACCTTCAAATTCTTCTTCCAGTGCTGCTTCAGGATATTTTGCTATCGCAGTATTTGATCCTGATTTTGTGACAATAACCTACTAAAGAGTTGATTTATGATCTCTGTGTTAAGTTTTTAAAGCACTTTTTCAGCAGAAGTTGCAGCTAAGCTACAGTTACGCTTGACTTCACCCACACCCAGGATATGAGATGCATTCTGCAGTAAATAGCAGCACAGCTATATGTTTGCGTTGTAGCAAATTGGAAGTGGCATGAGTTGTTTTAAAGAGTAATCTCCACAAGTTTATGATTTATGTGTTTATTTTGTAATAAATAATGTTCATAAATTTGTGAAATAATGATGATAAAGGTGAAGGGTTTTTTTTTTTTCATTGTAAAGAATGTGGAAAGTATTGGTGAAACGTTTTGATTAACTGTTGAAAGTGTAAGGTGGGAATATTTTTCAACCGAGTCAGCTATGCAGGGAAGTAGGAGGAAAAATAGAAGAGATGAGCTTATTTTTGTACATTTTGCACTGTTTCAATGCTTAGTAGTGTTTCAGTCTGCTAAACCCATGGGGGAGATCTACGCTTTAACTGATGTACAGAAGTTTATTTCAGAATGGAGCAGTGAACTTCAGTGTGAGAGTCCAAAAGAGAGTTCTTTTAACTACCCATCAGATTAAAAGAGAGAAAGGTCTCCTTTTTAACACATTCAAAAATCATTTTGGAAAAAAACCCCACATTTTCCAAGTTTGTTTGAATCCCAGCATCTTTCTGTGGGAGACAGCAGAACGGTCTCTGTAGCAAACCAGCAAGTTCCAGTCTGATGTGCCAGGCTGATGCAAGTATCGGTGGAGCAGGTTGGTACAGGTTGGTTTGATAGAAAACTATTTTGAAAAATTCAAGTTATATAGAGCAGTGATGCTCAGACTTTTCACCGAGGCTGCTAAGGATAAATTCAGTACCTCTTGCTCTCTTTTTGATGCAGCAGCTTCTCTGGATGTGGGTGATGTTGTGGGGAGAAGACAGAATAGTGATAAACAGTGAAATACGCTGTGTACTGGGGAGCTGCTGGACACCTAGTAGGAGCTGAAAAGGTGTAGCTGGGACAGGAACAGATTTCATAAACCGGAGTAGCCCTGCTTTTCCTGTCAGCACTTTGCTCTCGGAAATCCTTTTCTCTGGTTTTCCAGCCTGAACTGAGCTCCATTACATCTTCTCCCATGGTCATGCTGGCTGCCACCTCCCAGCTGCATCCCCCTCACTGTTTTCCATGACTGTGTGTTAATAAATGCACCCAGCACCGGCATTAGCCACCTGCTTTGGGAACCGCTGCCATTTTGAAAGCTGATGTTCATTAAAACATTATATTCTGTCCTATTTTGAGACAAAAGTGACAGTGGTGCCCTGAAAGAACAAAATGTCAGCTCTTCCCACTGCTCTTACTGTGGGCTCCTATAGTGCTGCCAAGTCGAGTTATATGAATTTTTTTAATTCCTTTGAACTGGGGAGCCTGGCTGTCCATCACCCCTTGTTTCGGAGCTCATCTTCCTCAACCAAAGGAGTGCATGGAACAGGACCCCCAACCACTGCGCTGCCTCTGGTCAAAGGGAAGGTACCTGTGAAGGTGAAGAGAATAGTTGGATAGAATAATAGTCTATTCTGAAGAGTCAGAATACTTTGGAGGGTTTATCTTTATGGAAAGAGGTCTCTTTCTTCATTGTTTGATTCCCACAGCATTCAGAGAAGTGCAAAGCGTGCACTCTTTATATGAAAAAAATAATAAAATAACAATAATAGTTGTATCAAATACATGATTTATTCATCATCCTCTTACTTGGGAGGATCTACTGTCGGATTTTGGCTGTTCCTTCAGATTAAAAGCAATAGCTATAAAGTACAAAACCCGTGGTAAGCAACACTGGTGCTTTCTATCCATAATTACTATTTTTGGTGTGGTTTTTTTTTTCCTTACCATTTTGTTTTTCATTCCACTAACAAAAGTTTCCTTGCTCTGAATGATTTCCTGTGGGTGTTTTGTCCCTCTGATGGCAGAAGGGGAATAAGAGGATGCCAGACTGCTTCTAGATTAAGATCCGTTCTTTGACTTGTTGTTGTTTGCAGGAGCTCAGTGATACTTTGTGTGCAGATTTTACAGCCTTACTTTTACTTTGGTGGAAGAATTGTCTGTGTCTAAAGTTTGGAGATTTCTGCATCCAACTGCATCTGCCCTGAAAGTGGCATAAATGTCATCCTATGAATGACAGAAGTGCTATAATCGAATTTTCTTTTGGCATTGCAGGTGCATCCTCTGCTTCCAGGATCAGTGACCATAATGATTCATGATTTGTGTTTGGCTTTCCCCGCACCAGCTAAAGCTGAAATTTATGTATCTGATATACTGGAAATGTATGTCCGAGTTGTTGATAAGGTTAGTGGCTTGGAAACCAGCATTATTACCTGATTCCTTGAGCTGATTGTGGACGGAAAGATGAGTCACGTACAAAATAATTCTATGTAGCGCTTAGTGCCCTCTGCTGCAGCAGACCTGAGAGAAAGAGTTTGATCTCCTTGTGGTTCTGTTTCTCCCTTCCAAACTTAGCCTTTTATGTAAGTTATGGATAAGTCACGTCNGGTGTTCAGCCTGGAGGAGGCTGAGGGGAGACCTTCTGTCTCTCTACAACTCCCTGAAACGAGGGTGTAGCCGGGGGGGGTCAGTCTCTTCTCCCAGGTAAGCAGTGATGGGACAAGAGGAAATGGCCTCAAGTTGTGCCAGGGGAGGTTCAGGTTGGATATCAGGAAAAAATTTTACATAGAAAGGGTTATTAATCCTTGGAATGGGCTGCCCAGGGCAGGGGTGCCTCAGCATCATCCCCGGAGGGATTTAAAAGCCAGATTGACACAGTGCTCAGTGACACGGGTTAGGGATGGGGCTCTTTTGTTTTGTTTTTTTTTAATTAGAGTTGGATTGCTAGTTGGACTGGATGATCTTGAAGGGTCCCTTCCAACCCAGACAACTCTATGATGCGATGTTATAAGCCTTTCAGAGTACGAAGTGTTTCTTCATGTTCCATGAGGAAGCGATCTCAACTCTGGCATTTACACAGCAGTGCTAATTCATCATTTATATGAACGCACTAATTCACATTTCCTGTTGTTTCAAGTGCATGAGAGCAGTTCTTTTAGGAGCAGGTTTTGCCCCAAGGTCAGTTTCAATATGTTGTGGGGTTTTGTTTTGTTTTGTTAATTTTAAAAGTCCAACTCATTTTATTTGCCAGCTTGGGTGTGTCTTACAAAAAATACAATTTGATATTTCTGGATGCTTTAATTATGCCCTTGCCAACTGAAAGACCTGAAGTCATTTATTTAATTTGATGCTAACCATAGCTGGCAGGGATTATTCTTTAAAATCAGTGCTAATCTAACCTTGGGGCTTTATCTCTAATACCCTACTAAAAGTGTAATATGAAATATAATGAAAATGTTTATGCTAATAAATGAAAATAGTTTAAATGAAAAATGACTGGGTGTGACTGTTTCAGGTGGAGATTGGAAAAACAGTTAAAGCCTATGTCAGAGTTTTGGATGACTCCAAGAAACCTTTCCTGGCGAAGTATTTTGCTGTCATGGATCTCAAGCTAAGGGCAGCCTCTCAGATTGTTTCACTAGTGTAAGTTAATGGATTTTCTTAATTTTATTTTTAATCTGCAAATACGTTTCTAGGCACAATCAACAAAAAATGAGTAAAGGTGTTGGCTTCAAGGCATGGTAGTATGAATGACTGAATTTGTCTTGTTTTTGTAAAGTTAAATACCTGTTAAATGTAATGTACCTGTTAAATGGTAAAAAGTGGTTATTAGTCAGGAAAATTGTCTAAGCTAACAGTCTAAATCTAATTGGCTGATGAATGACATGGTGTTCAAACACTGGAATGTCTCACGGAGCCGTATGCATCTTGGCAAGAGTGAGTTGGCAAATGATGTTGGGTGAAGAACTTTGGAAGACATACGTGATGTTATCAAACTCATTCTGTCTGTTACTTAAGCTCACAGAAGCAGGTAGGCTAAGTCATCCTATTGCCCGAAAGCTGCTTATTTTCCAAGCTCTAAACAATGTTTAAAATCACAGGGGGTTTTTGGTTGGACTGTTGGTTTTTAGTGTTGAGGTACTGAGTAAAAATTAAGACTTTGTCACTTAGTCTTCCTTATGATAAAACTGCTGTGCCCTAAATAAGTGCTTTGATGTTATTAATGCAGTTTATTCAACAAACTGCTCTGTGTTGATGTGTTTCCTTGCCACAGCCCGCTGAGTGAAACTCTGGATGACCACACTGCGGCTTTTCTAGTGCACGGCGTGGCCATCGGCCAGACCAGTCTTATGGCAACTGTGGCTGACAAAAAAGGACAAAGAATCAACTCTGCTCCACAACAGATTGAAGTAAATAATTTCAGATAAAATATATGTGTAAGCAATATGTGTGTTATGATAGAATAGGTACATAATACTAGTAAATATATAATCAGTATATTATAGGTTATTTATAGTATAGTAATTAGTTTGCCAGGAAAAGTCAACTGATTGTTCTGTCCAGAAGTTACCCAAATGCTTGCTTGCTTCGGATTTCATAGTGTTTTTTTTTTTAACTCCAAGTGATCACTGAAGATTCAGCATGCTCGATTTACTGTAATTAAGCAAGTGAAGACCCAGTTTTACACTTGTAGGTATTGGCTTTTGAGAGAATTTATGCAATTGAAACAGTGTGAACACGAGTATTCATATTTCTGTTTTTAGGTTTTCCCCCCATTTAGACTACTGCCAAGGAAAATCACCCTAATTATTGGAGCCACAATTCAGGTAAGGCTGTAACTTTACATATTTTCTTTCCTTTGTAATTTCTATTTTAAAATAAATAGTTATAACTTATTTTTCAGGAGAAGGTATTCAGCTTGGCAATTTAGCTTCATTCACACTGAACAATGCTCCTAAGAATAGTTCCTTTCTTGAGCCACCTTCTGTTTTACCGCATTGCCAGATCAAAGGTTTAGTATTTATTTGTCAAGCGAGTGTCAGCTTTTCTGATGTTAAATGCCAGCATTTACAGCATTAACAATTTGTCCCCTGTGTGAAATTCAGCGTAGTTGGGATAGTTCTGTGAACTAAACCGCAGAGCAGAGCTGTGCCATGTGTGGTGCAGGGAAAATGAGGTCTTTTTTTCTGAAACTTTCTGGGCTGGATGTAACATCAGCCTGCTGCATTCTACATACCACATAGCCCACTTTTGTGCTTAGCTCACATATTTCCCACTCCAACATCATGCAGGGTCCAGCATGGAGGAGAAATAAGGCCTGAGGTGCCCTGGGAAGGCTCAGACAGCTTTTTCTTACTGCAGACATTGTGGTGTTGAGTGCAGAAGGGGTGTACCCTTTAACAAATACCTGAGGGGTTAATTCTAGTCGTTCTGTGTGCTGTTAATTATAGATCACTTCAGAAGGAGGCCCTCAACCTCAGTCCAACATCATTTTCTCCATCAGCGATGAGAAGATTGCATCAGTGAACAGCATGGGGCTTGTCAGAGGAGTGGCGATTGGGAACGGAATGGTAACAGGACTGGTCCAAGCTGTTGATGCAGAGACAGGGAAACTTGTCGTGGTGTCTCAGGTAGCCTTTTATCATACTGTTTGGGCTTGAAAGAGGCTCTTTTTAAGGAATGGGTTTGGCTCAAAAGGGACGGATAGCCTTTTTTGCATTAGTAATGTTGTCATGCGCTTGATTCCTGGTTTCCTGAAGGAGATGAAAAATCGGAACTTCTCGCTCCCTGGCCTGTGAAGTTATGTGTGTGCTGGCAGAGCTAAATCTTGCTGTACCTTAAAAGAAAGCTCCGCGGTCTGATATCATAAAATTGATTAGTTAATCTAGGAAAGCCCATCTAAAAATGCTTTTCTAAACCAGAAGGAGGTTGTCCTTGCCTGTGTCACCTTACGGTTTAGCAGCATCATACATCACTGAAAGTCAGAGGGTGACTGTTGCTGAAGAAACATACCATCCCCTAAGCTATAGGCAGGCTGTATAGAAAGCTGTCATTCCATGCCATGGTCTGAATCCAGCTACGAAGTTCAAACAGTGAACTCCTGATATTCCATCAAAATCTCTGTCCATGTGATTTCCTACTAGCCGTGCATAAGGGAGCAGTCGAGCAGGCCTGTAAGGGAGCACAAGTCCTTGGGACTTGCATGGGACTAAGAACAATAGAGCTTGGGCCAAATCTTATGGCTCTTCATTTAAGGTCAAGGCAGGACAGCTGCTGTGCACCACAAAGCTCTTGCTGCTGGAAAGATGTCACCACAGGCCAAGCAGAGACAAAGTAATTGAAAAAAAATAATAATAATAAAAGTGCTTTATAAAGTGGGGGCAGCAAACTGGCCTGAAACTGAACCAGAATGAACTTGAAAGCTACAATCTACTGCCTGACAAGGTCCAGGTCTGACCTTTTCTCCCCACAATGCAGTAGGAATAATATCCATCAGGAATGTCAGGGTATGGGAGGAGGAGACACCGGAGTATCACGTATATCACCCTTTTATTCTTGATTGTCCCCTTTGCTGCTTACCATTCTCATTTTCTTCTGATTCTGTCAATGGCTTCCTTTACCTTCTGGGTTTATTCATCCCTCTTCTCCTAGGGATCCCTATGATCCCCCTTAGTCCTCTGCAGTCTGTCAGCTCCAGGAATTTTGAGCAGAGGTTTTTGGTTTGGTTTTGGTTATTTTGTTTTTTAATTTAGATGGCATTTTTAATGCCTATCAATTTACAAAGTTAATGCTTTTGTAGTGTTTTACAGCCCTACTGAATTATGTCCATCTGCATGTTCTGTCACATGCAAATCACATGGCAAAATAGTGAATAGATCCTGAAAGTGAAACCTAGTTCACATTTGACAGGTCTTTACAATGTCTTCTCTTCCTCTTTTTCAGGACAAAGTGGAAGTTGAAATTGTACAGCTGACAGCCATTAGAATTCATGCACCGATTACACAAATGAAAACTGGTACACAGGTTAGTTGCTTTGTGATAAGCTTTTATTACCTTTAAATTTTGACCTGTAAGCTGTGACCATTCTGGTTAGGCCATCTGATAATCCCACTCCGGCTCTTGGAGTGGTTGCCTGCTCTGAAGGCTTTAATAAGTCTGTTTTTTAAGTCTGTGTTTCCCTGATTAGTTAGTCATTGCAAAAAGGCTAGTGTTTCTAACTCACTGGTCCCAGGTGAATGAATTGCTTTGAAAATAGAAATGAAAAACTTGAAAATGCCTGTTTCATGTTTCTGTGTTACATTGTCTTAGTGCGGAGAGTTGGGAGGGGAAGGTTGATGTCCAGAGCAGAGTTAATCAGGGAGCTCTCTAGACAAAGATGTAGAAAACTTAAGAGTGTATGACTGAAGTAAAATGAAGTGATTTGATGCTACAAGTGGCATAAATGAATTCTTCAACTCATCTTTTCTCATTGAAAACTGGCAGTTGCTTTTGTAGAGCATGTGGCCAACAGGAATAAATCCAGACTTAACTTTTTACAGGTTGGTGGGTGAGTCTTGTGCGTGATATGTCCTTGCAACATATACAGCAGCCAAACTGTTTTCATAAGAAATACCATCTCTCGATCAATTAATTTTAAGTTAAATTATATTTGCTGTGTGCAGGTTTGGTTGGCATTCGAGAATTACCTCCAAGTTGCTTTCTCTGTTTCTAGATGCCGGTTTACGTCATGGGCATCACCAGCAGTCAGACTCCTTTTTCATTTGGCAATGCAGTGCCGGGATTAACGTTCCACTGGTCTGTTACAACGAAGGATACTCTGGATATCAAGACACGACACAGCGAGGTAAATTTTGTGTGTCTCTGTATGTTGGGAAAGGGAAACTGCCACATAGTGACAATGGAGAAAATACTGTTTCTTCAACTCAAAATTGTGAGTGATTTGTCAGTGTTGGGTAAGGTCTTTCCTCTGTATCAATGGCAGTTCTTTCCAGGACTAAAACTTTAATCACTTTCTCCTGTCCAAGGCTTCCTTTCAGCTTCCTGCAAAATATAACTTTGCAATGGATGTTTATGGCAGAATGAAGGGAAGAACAGGCCTGAAAGTTGTTGTGAAGGTCCTTGATCCTACAGCCAACCAGTTTTACAACATGGCGAGAGAGCTCTCCGACAAAATCCAAATCGAGGTATGATGCCCTTCCTCACAGTAATGCTTTGGTATCTATTTCAGATCTGAATTCAAGTCTGTATTTGAAGTCAGAAATTTAAAATGGAAAGGTGTAGTTCCAGATTTGTCTTTTTTCTTTTCCTAATCTTGTTTGTATAACGTCCGTCTGTTTGCACAGAACAGTCACACATTGGTGTGATGCCTGAAGGAAATTCAGGAGTTAGGCTTTTTTTGTAGACCACCTGAAATTGAGGTGACTTATGGATAAAACGGTGTTAAAGCTGTAAAAGAACTTTGCTGCACAATAATACTTGTTGTTTATAGCGTTTATCATCCATGTCCAGATAAGTCTGTTAATGTGGTTCAGGAATTAGCTTCTGAAATGAATCTCCTAGTTGTTCCCGCCCACCGTGCTAAAATAACTGGGGTGAATGGGGAATGTCCAACACCATTTCACTTGAAAAATCTGTTTCTTTTTTCATACTACTCTATAGCTCTAGCCAGAGAAATGAACGTTCTTCAGAATAATTTGTAGAAGATACTGCCTATCCTGTACTCAAATATTCATGTTTAATTTTAACTACATATATTATACAAGGTTAAAAAAAAAGCGTGTTAGAGTTTTATTTGGATTTCTCAATGTTATTTTGAAGGTGAAATAAATGGATATAAATTCCTTCTTGCACACAACAGTAGGATAAAATGACTTGTATTTTCCAGGTGTTTGACAGACTGCACCTCATCACTCCAGAAGTAGAAGCAGAGCAGATCTTAATGTCACCAAATTCCTTTATTAAACTTCAAACAAACAGGTTAGCGATCACTTTTCATACTGTGATTTGTGTCAGTTTATCAAACCCATAAAGCATTTCTGTTTGAAGCAAGCTGCTTCAGCCTTTTAAAAAGAATGTCACAGTGTATCCATATAATACACAACTTACCTGGTGATTAATAGTATCTTCTCTGTACTCTTGGGCTCTGTCAAATCTTGTATTGCTTAGATTGTAGCTAGAAAATTCTTTCAGTATTTGAATTTTTGGTTCCTTATTTTAAGAGCTGCTGGGCCAGTTAAAGCAGTAGCCTCCTTCCACTAGATTTTTTTATGGGCAATCAAGGCTTTATGGTATATACTCCTCTGTTTCTTACACAAGAGGCTGTGACTAGATTTTGAGATGAAAATGAGAAGTCCTTTTTACGTATTCTAATTTCAAAGACTGACATTTCAGACTTATTTCAGGCTTGAAATGTGGTTTTCCTGGCAGAAGAATGTACAGATAGAGGCCATAAGACATATGCTGAGGGCAAAGCCTTAGATGCATTTACTTTTTAAGTGGAAGGGACCATTATTTTCACTGGAGCTCCAGTGACCATGGTCATGTGCTTTTGGAACAGTTATGTAGGAGCCCCATCATTTGTAGTCGAGCCCCATCATTTGTAGTCCCATATTACTGGTTTTATATCTCTCCTGAGCATTCTTTCTAGTTAATTAGTCATTAAGTTGCTAGATAAGAGTTTGTGCATTGCTTTGTCCCAGTATCTTCACTCTGCAGTGTTGGAGCCCCTGTGTCTGAACTCTACCACCAAAAGCAATGACACCATTGCAGCGAAAAGAGTAACTGAAATCCAGCTTAAATCTTTTTTTCCTAGGGTGAAGTATTTGTGTTGAGCTTAGGAGAAAAAAAAATCATTTACAGATCTTTTGGAAGATGTGATAAGTGATACTTAAAAGTAGCTAATGTCTCAGCCCACTAATTAACAGCTTATGTATTTGCTCACTTCATTAATATGCAAATAACCTGGTGAGAGTTATTCCAAAAATTAACCTTGTCTACAAAGCCATTTTCGGGAATCACACCCTGACTTTATCTGTAACCCCTGCATTGGCCCTGCCAGACTAATCTCTCTCTAAATATTGTTTACAGAGAATGATGGCAGAAGGTGCGTGCTGCAACCTCAGACGTTATTATTGGGAATCCAGTTTTACATCAGTGACTGATGACACTGCAGGGCTCTGGAAACTAGATTTCGGGACATGCCTAAACCCAGAATAGACCACCTTCCAAGCAAGCTTTAATCACAGCTTACCTTCTCTTTCTTAAACTAGAACACAGGCTTTGCAACTTTCATTGCAGACACGTGGAAAAAAACATGCCAAACAGTGGTCTTTTAGATTTGTATCATGTATTCATGTAAATACGGTTTTAAGGGGATCCTCTGCTTATTTGGATTTTTCTGTGTTGTTTGTTTTCTTAAGGGACCGAGTGGCTTCACTGAGTTACCGTGTCCTGGATGAACCAGAGAAAGTTCCTGTTGTGAAAGTCGATGAGAGAGGTTTCCTTAACTCTGGGTCTTTGATAGGATCTTCAACAATCAAAGTGATTTCACAAGAATCATTTGGGATCAACCAGTCCATTGTAGCTGTCGTTAAGGTAGTGTTGTCTCTTTCTTTGCTGTTTGCTGTTACAAGTAGATCTTTGCTACTGCAACAGGGATGGTTAACTGCACATTGTGAAATCTTCACTTCTGAAAAATGTGAAGTACAGGAATTAAGTTAGTTCTGAGCTTTGAAAAAAAAGCATTTCATATACCAAACTAGATGGATAAACCCAGCAAATTCTTGCATTAGGTGCATCTTATAAAAAGGTGTGTGCATGACCCTTTGAAAAGTTTTTTTAAAAAAAAAAAGTTGTCCTAAAAATCTCTTTGAAGGCTGATAATTACAAAAGTTCAAATAAAAGAAGATAGTAATATCATAAATATGCATTTTGCAGCGTGTGAGGTAAATATCATCTGGAGTAACAAATATAAATGCAGCATCTATTGTGAAGTACCAAGGTGATACCTCGATTTTCAAAATACTCAAGATGTAACTGGACAGTGCCTAAAAATGTCATGTTCACTCCTGTTGCCCAGCAGTTAGCTTTTACATACAGTGCGATTCTCTGCGTGAGAAAGCCTGTTTTATCAGATGGAATAATTCAGCTGCAGCTGCCTGTATTGGTGAGTTGTTGAGGAGTGTGTCAGAGGCTGCCCCATGTGCCTCAGCCACGCTGAAACAGGGATGCTTCAGGATGGGACAAAGCTGTAGCAAAACTCAGCAGTTTCCAGCCCAAGGAAACACCTTTCTTTCTCAAAACTTCATCTGTTGGTTGACTGCTGTTAGGTGAGGTCTAATGTGTCTTACTGGTTGGGCACTTAGGGCGTAAGGGAACCTTAATTTCTGCTCAAAAGTCCTTGTACCAAGAACTTTATACATCCAGCAACATGAGCCTTGAGGTGTCGCTGCTCCGCTTCCTCTTACCATCTTTCTTATCTCCCAACTAAAGGAGAAAGACATATAATTGAGCACTGACTTTGAATTATTTTGTGAGTTTAATTATTAAAATCACTGTGAAGTAGCTTTATGTTTTATTATTTTATTTTTATTTTATTTTTTGCCATGATATTCAGCTTTGTCTGTAGGGCAGCATGTAGGTCTGTCTTCCTGGGTGGAGGATGAAAGGAGAAATGGTGGCTTGCTTTCACTAATGCCACTCCTGCTGCTCAGTGGTAGCAGTGAATTTCTGCAGCTCCCTTAGAGGTGACCTTGTTTCTTCCCTTCCCTGCTGGATCCGGCAAGTGAAAGACGTCTAATGAGTGTGAGGTTGGCTCAAATGACATTTAGTCAGCATCTAGTGATACTGAACTTAAATATCCGCTTTGTGCATTTTTCCATACACAGAATATCTGTCACACAACTGTGGAGGCAGTTAAGCTTTGAGCTCTTTGTAGTAGGAATCACCTTGCTTCAGCATCTTCTACAATGGATTTGTTTTCCTGTATTACTTTTATGGAAATAATAGTTTTAACCTGACAAAATCACAGAATGCTGTGGGGTCGGAAAGGGACCTCTGGAGATTAGCTAGTCCAGCCCCCCCTGCCAGAGCAAGTCCTCCCAGAGCAGGTTCCACAGGAACGTGTCCAGGTGAATTTGGAATGTTTCCAGAGACAGAGACTCCACCACCTCTCTGGGCTGCCTCTGCCAGGGGCTCTGCCACCCTCACAGGAAAGAAATTCCTCCTCATGTTTAGATGGAACTTCTTACGGTCAAGTTTGTGCCCATTTCCTCTTGTCCACTCACTGGGCACCGCTGGAAAAACCCCTGGCCCCTTCCTCCTGACACCCACCCTTTAAGTATTTCTAGGTGTTGATCAGATCCCCCCCCTCAGTCTTCTTTTCTCCAGACTAAAAAGCCCCAAGTCCCTCAGACTTTCCTCATCAGAGGGATGCTCCAGGCCCCTTACCATCCTTGTGGTCCTCTGCTGTCCCCTCTCCAGCAGTTCCCCATCCTTCTTGAACTGGGGAGCCCAGAACTGGACAAGAACCAGAACCTCATGAAGTAACACCATGCTGCTGCCTTCATTTCTGAGGGTGAAGTACTGAGAGCTTGAGTGGTTTTGCTGAAGGTCATGTAGAAAAACTTGTGACAGAGCAGAAGATGAGCTTGAATCTGTTGTGTCATTGTAAGGCAGAGCTCTCTCCTTCATGCTGTCCTTCCTTTCATAAGTTCATGGTTTGTCTATTTACAACCGCACACAATTAAGAACCAAACTGCTGCAGCAGCATCACTTAACACTTAGACCTTCAACTTTGCTCAAAAAAAAGACCATCCTAAGTAAGGTGAGGTGGAGGGTGGAAGTATAGAGTGAGAGTGCTTGCTATGGAAGCCAGCTAAGCGCTTGCCTCTGCCAGCTGCACTCAACTTGGTATCTTTTTAAAAATAAAAAACAGTTTAAAAACTGAGGGGTTTTAACAGTAGATAGCTGTTTTCATCAATATTCAATTTAGTAGTTGTCCCTTCTGGGAGAGTTCCTGAGATTTTTAAAGTAAAGCAAGCTTGAAAATCTGTCAGGGAAGTGGCGTTTTTGTTGGCTCGTAACCTCATCTGGTTGGGCATATGACTACATGCACTGATACTTCCACTGATTTTATCACCCTGCAGAGTAGACAGTTGTAAATACTGACATTCTAACCACTTTTTTTTTTCAGATTCTGCAAAGACGCTATTTGCTTGAGGCCAAATTTGTCCTTTCCTTTTTAAGTTTTGACATGTACATTTTCAGATTGCAGAGTTTTACATTTTAGCTGAGCCTCTTAGGTCAAGGAAAAAAAGGGATTTTCCTATAAGATAAGCTTGAGGGCTTCTTTTAAAATATTCTTCTCTCTCTTTTTGAGGGCTTTGCTTTCTCTATCCTTCCATTATTTATATTCCAACATCTGACACAGGAAGAACAAATCTAGTTGGTTTTGTTGGGTAATTTTGCTAGTTAACCTAGATATATTAATCAAGAGTGGTAATACGTTATTTAAAAAACAAACCAAGCAGTTGTGAAGTCCTTGTCTTGGGACAAACTTCCTTCATTCAGGTGTTACTGCAAGAATGTTGTGGTGTGTGCATGTGGGTAATCTCACAGACTTTGCTAAAGAATTTGGAGGAGTTCCTGACTTCTGTTTTGGTTGAGGAAAGGTAGTGAGGCAACCACATGCAGCCTGCTGACCAGGTAGGGCTTGTCAGATCACAGAACCCCAGACTGGCAGGGGTTGGAAGGCACCTCTGGAGATCATGCAGTCCAACCCCCTGCCAGAGCAGGGTCACCCAGAGCAGGTTGCGCAGGACCGTGTCCAGGTGGGTTTGGAATGTTTCCAGAGCAGGAGAATCTAAACCCTTTCTGGGCAGCCTCTGCCAGGGCTCTGCCACCCTCACAGAAAAGCAGCTTTCCCTCATGTTGAGATGGAATTTCCCATGTTGTGTCCGTTGCCCTTTGTCCTGTCCCCAGGCACCACTGAGAAGAGTCTGGCCCCACCCTTTATATATTGCTCAGCATTGGTAAGATCCCCTCTCAGTCTGCTCTCTTCTAGGCTGAACGGCCCCAGATCTCTCACCCTTTCCACAGCAGAGGGATGCTCTGGACCCCTTTTCATCTTTGTAGCCTCCACTGGAGGTTCCCTTCATAGCTTCCACCTCTCCAGTAGTTCACTCTCTTTCTTGAACGAGGGAGCCCAGATAACCAGTGACCCAGTGCTCAAGAACTGGTCTCACCAAGCCAGAGAAGAGGAGGATGACCTCCCTCAACCTGCTCGGCCACATGCAGGGGGAGAGCCAGCAACGCATCTTTGTTCTGCGTGTTCTTTTTGATGGCTCCCAGGAGACCAGTGGCCTTCTTGGCCACCAGGACTCATTTCTGGTTCATGGGCTCTTGTCCACCAGGACTCCCAGATTCCAATTCTGGCTGCTTTTGGCTGTTGCTCTTAAGTTCTATCAGACCAGGCCTCAGAGGACAGCCTGGCTGCATCATACTACAGCCATCAGTACCATCCTCTTACTCTCTCATGCACTGCATGTTACTCCCATTCTAGTAACTGGGGAAGGAATTACAATTTTTATTTCAAGAATTACTGGGAGAGGAGTCTAGGGGCAACTCATTCTCTTGTGTATCCAGAGAGTCTTAATAGCTTTAATTTTTAGGGTAATAATGTAATCTCTGAAGGCTGTGATGTGTGTTTCTGCATCATCGTTGCTTGCTTCAATTCCCAGTGCTATTAGAGAAAAATACTAAGCAATATCTCATGGGAATGTGTAAAGAAGCCAGAGCCAGGCTCTTCTCAGCAGTGCTCAATGCTGGGCAGAAGGGAATGCACACGAATTGGAATGAGTGAAATTCTGCCTGAACATAGAAAAGCACTTTTTTTTTCCACTGTGGTGGCTGTTGAACACTGGCACAGATTGAGCAGAGAGATTGTGGAGCCTCCGTCGAGGAGATGATGAAGACCGCACTGCATGTGTTCCTGGGCAGGTGGCTTTAGCCCATCTGAAGTTGGGGAGATCTGGACTAGACAATCTCCAGAGGCCCCTTTCAACCTCTGTGAAATTCTGTGAAGTACATGTATTGATAATAAAAGTACCCTGTCTCATTACTGTCATGTGGCTAAAAATACAGCAAGTGGTTCATAAAGGAAGATTTGTATATTTATATAATAAGAACTCGCTTAGAGTACTATTCTTAAAAAGGTACCAGGAAGAGGAATTTGACTTCTCTTTTCACTGCTGATGTTTTCACAGGTCTGCCCCATCTCATACCTGAGAATCTCCATGAGTCCTATTGTGCACATGCAGAACAAAGAGGCGTTGCTGGCTCTCCCCCTGGGTGTGACACTGACATTTACAGTCCATTTTCATGATAAGTCTGGAGATACTTTTCACTCGCATAATTCTGTGCTCAACTTTGCAACCAACAGGTTGGTACCTGTCCTGGGGGGTAATTACAGAGAACCAAAAAAGGCCATATAGAGACAAGGAACAGCAAGGAACTATCAAGTGAAGATAGAGTGTGGACTGGGATTAACAGAGAAGGGGTTTGGTCTCTGAGGCCTTCAGAGGCACTGGAGCAGAAAGAAGAGTTCCAGTCAGCAATCAATATTCCCTAGCAAATGGAAGGTTGCACAGAGAAGCACGTTCCCTAGCAGGGTCTGTTGGGGTAGGTTCCTGCTTTAAGTGATTGAATCAGCAGATGGCATACATCAGGGGCCTGCATAAACAATTGATTTTATTAGTATTTGCCTCATCTCGCCTCTCTGCTCCTAGTGCTTCCTTGCATTGACTCACTTCAGCCTTACAGGAGCTGAGGAACCATCCACATCAGGGGCTGGCTCTTCAGATAGGCTCCTACAGCCTCTGCACAGCACAGTTGAGCCTCAAAAGTCTCTGCTACAAGGAATAATAAATACAATAAGCCAGCCTTCTTTGGTCGTTAGTAAGCAATCACTAATTCCATTACTATAGCATAGCCTGCTTTTTGTAGAGCGCTCTGCAGTTATGTTACAGTCATCATGAGTGAAATGTGGGGGGTGGAAAGGGATTGAATGCAAGATTTTCTCCTACAAAAATGATCTGCAGAGGCACAACATTGCCTTACCTTCCGAAATCCACATGACGGAGCTGCTTCAGCACAGGGATGATGATCAGCCCGTGACCCAGTTTCCCCGCTGTCCAGATGTTTGCCATCTCTGCAGGTGCTGCCAGGGCAGCAGTCCCTCTGCTGGGGGCAATTCCAAGTCCTCCCAGTGTCTGTGCATTCGGGAATGCTGACTCTATGGTATATACCAGAGCCCACATTCAAATGGGCTTTAGCTTAGTAAAGTTGTGGCTGGAAAGCTGCATATTGGTGTTTAAATTTGCTGCTAAACTCCCTGAGAAAAAGGAAAAGAGACAGATTACCACATCTGAAGATCTACAGTTCTTAAAATTAGTGAGGAGTTCTCACACATAATTATGACCTCAGTACTTCCTCAGCATAATGATGCCAGAACTGAAATTTGCCCCAGCAGCACCTAAATCATTTTTGTATTTTCCTTATTTTGTCAGACTTTATTAGAAGATAACCATCGCTGAAAAAAACAGAAGTCAGCCATCTAAAAAAAGATTTGATAACTCCTATTTATTGTTGAGATAATGACATTAGCAAACATGCCTTAATAGAAGAGCATTTTCTTTTTGACTGCAGAGATGACTTTGTGCAGATCGGGAAAGGAGCCACGAACAACACATTTGTAATCCGGACTGTAAACGTGGGTTTGACCTTGCTTAAAGTCTGGGACGCGGAACACAGTGGGATTGCAGACTACGTCCCGCTCCCTGTGCAACACGCCATTTTCCCTGAGCTGGGGGATGTGGTGGTGGGCGATGTCCTCTGCTTGAGGACCTCGCTGAGGAATGAAGAAGGTAAGCAGCGCTTGGGTTGCTGTGCTTTTACAGCTGTGGAATTTGATATCAGCGTGACTCTCATTCTCGGGGAAAGTAAATGCATAATTTATGATGTTTGTTCAGAATCAAATGTCACTGTTCTTGTTCGTGATAAAAATAGGTTTGATCAGCTCCTCTGTTTTTAATCGTACCATGCAATATGTCGCTTGTGTTGTATTCATGAGTATCAGACTTCAGGCATTTCCATTCTCTTACCTTGAAACGCTTGGTTTTTTATGGGAATAACTCAGAGTCAGGACTCTCTAACTTCACTGCCTGCATAGATTTTTTTTTTTATATGAATGGGATTTTGTCAGAGTAACTGCGAATTATTGTGGTGGTGTGCTGTTAGCCATCCACCACAAAGCCCCATAACCTAGTTTCTGTGAACTGGGACGTGAATGTCCCCATGCTGCATGGGTACTGACATGAGTATGTCCACCACCTCTGCTCTGCTCTGGTGAGACCCCCACCTAGAGCACTGCATCCAGCTTTGGAGTCCTCAACTTAAGAAGGACCTGTTGGAAGAGGTCGATTGAACGGCCACGAAGGTACTCAGAGGGCTGGAGAACCTCTGCTATGAAGACAGGCTGAGAGAGCTGGGCCTGGTCAGCCGGGAGAAGAGAAGGCTCCAGGGAGACCTTGTAACAGCATTCCAGTACCGGGCCCTACAGGAAAGCTGGGGAGGCACCTCTTGATCATAGAGGGGAGCAACAGGACAAGGGGGAAGGGTTTGACACTGAAAGAGGGGAGATTGAGATGGGATCTCTGGAAGAAGTTTTTCACTCTAAGGGTGGTGAGAGCCTGGCCCAGGTTGCCCAGAGAAGCTGTGGCTGCCCCATCCCTGGAGGGGTTCAAGGCCAGGCTGAAGGGGGCTTGGAGCAACCTGGTCTGGTGGGAGGTGTCCCTGCCCAGGGCAGGGGGTTGGAACTCAATCATCTAAAGTCCCTTCCAACCCAAATCATTCTATGAAATCTTTCAGGTAGTATGAATGTGTTGAACGGTGTCCAAATGGTGTCTCTCCTCAGGTCTGCTGGGCGTGTGGAGCTCCTCATTAAGCAGTGTTCTTCAAGTGGACTCCAAGAGTGGCGTAGCCATCGCAAGGGATTCGGGCATTGTCACTGTCTACTATGAGATTCATGGGTTACTGAAAACACACAGAGAGGTGAGGCACAGTTACATCCTACTAGAACTGCTGATGGTAGCTTGCTTCATGTACACCTGGGAGTCCGGGTGGACAACAGGATGCCCATGAGCCAGCAATGGGCCCTTGTGGCCAAGAAGGTCAATGGCATCCTGGGGTGCATCAAGAAGAGTGTGACCAGCAGGTCGAGGCAGGTCATCCTCCCCCTCTGCTCAGTGCTGGGGACGCCACGTCTGTATCACTGTATCCAGTTATGGGCTCCCCAGTTCAGGAAGGACAGGGAACTGCTGGAGAGGGGACAGCAGAGGACCACAGAGATTATGAGGGGCCTGGAGCATCTCTCTGCTGAGGAAAGGCTGAGGGATTTGGGTCTTTTCAGTCTGGAGAAGAGAAGGCTGAGGGGGAGGATCTGATCAACGCCTAAAAATACTTAAAGGGCGGGTGTTAAGAGGAAGGTGCCAGTCTTTTTTCAGTGGTGCCCAGAGACAGGACAAGAAGAAATGAGCACAAACGTGACCATACGAAGTTCCATCTGAACACGAGGAACTTCTTTCCTGTGAGGGTGGCAGAGCCCTGGCAGATTCTGTCCAGAGAGGTGGTGGAGTCTATGTCTCTGGAGACATTCAGACCCCACCTGCACATGTTCCTGTGGGACCTGTTCTGGGTGGCCCTGCTCTAGCAGGGGGTTGGACTAGATGATCTCCAGATCATCTGGTCCCTTCCAACCCCACAGCATTCTGTGATTCTCTGGCCCTCACCAAAAATGGATTCCATGATTTTAATAAATACTTAAAAAAATTCAAAAACATCATGGGGTTTTTTAATCATGTATGTTAAGGAGGAAAATTTAGTATAATAATCTTTAGCCTGTACTGTTCTTACATTGTGGATTCCTTTCCTTGACTAAGTTGTTTCCAGATGCTAAACAACTTTTGAGTACGGCTGCTTTCCTGAATGAAGCTGCACTGCAGATCCAGATGCCACTGAGAACTTTCTGAAGTGTTGTGCCATACTGCTATGCATCACTGATCAGAACTACTCAATTAAATTATTTTATCTCCACGCAGTCGTACTGTTGACAGAATTCACTGGAACAGCCAAGATAAGCACTAGACAGTCCTTTAAAATTAAATTTAAACGTAGAGCGTTACGCCCATTAGCTTATGGGGGCTGGGTAGGAAGAAATAAATGGGCTGGCTGGCTTAAATTGCCTTGAAAGGCAATTTCTAAAATTAGAGAAGTGTAGGATTTCTTATAAAGAGAAATACAACCTCTTGGAGTCTTCTACGTAGGTACAAGGATGTGTGCAATCATTCCAGTCTGATTTTTGCCTTAATTTTTCTTTGTTAAAGCAGTTTTTGGTAACAGTGTACATCATCCTTTTCTCAGATAGTGATTCACGTACCTCAGAAGACGACAGCAATGCATGTAAGTGGAGTGAAAACAAGCGTACAAGGAGTCGCAGCCTCAAAAGTGATTGTTTCAATTGGGGAAAGAAATAAAAATTTGAAAGGTATGATGGAGAAAAAAAAAAAAAGATGTTATGCTAATTGTTTATTACGTGTCTGTGTTTTCCTGAGGGGGGTGGGTTTGGGTTGTGTTTTGGTTTTTCTCTTTGGTTCTTTTAAGGGCCTGCGAACTTGTAGTGCCACTCCGGAATCCCAGGAGCTCCAGAAGAGTCTTAGGGCCGTAACAAAAAGTGTTCATGGAATTTGGAGGGTGTTCTGAGGCACTATGAAGATTTTAAAAGTAATAAAATCCGTTGATAGTGGTGTCATTTTTTTATCATATAAAAAAACCCCAGTTAATAGGCAATCAGTTGATTGTTTACTTACATGTTTAATTCCGATTGCCTTCTTGAAGCTACTAATTTTATTTACTGAGCGTGTTTAAAGTAGTTGCCATCCTTTAATCTTTTACAGAAATTATTAGCAATTACAATCAATATAAAGATTAAGCATATCGTGTCCTCTATTTAATAAGCCGTAATTTGTTTGATTATGGCTCCTTTTAATTTTCTAATCATAACGCTTAGCACTTGCTCAAATAGTATTTTATTGTGCCTTGTGTAAATTATTAGCCCACCAAAACCCCATCTTGCCAGATACTAACACATAAATTGAGCCTCCCAGGATCGTATAAGTTAGTCAACGGACGCATGTGAGCTGCAAATTCTCTCTCTTTCCTGTTAAAATTTAATTCCTGTCAACCCCACCCTCTCTCAATATATAAAATTTCCATTTGCTGTCTCTTTGGGTTTAGACCTGGTATAAGACAGCTGCCTATGATTTGCAGCTATTTTAAGATCATCATAACCATGTGAAACTGTTTCAGAAGGTGGCAGAATAACCTGATATTTCAAGCAGTGGTTTTGCTTTTAATTAATTAAGAATTAATTAGTTTAGAATTTTCTAATTAATTAATTAGAGATTTATTTTTCTTCTCCTTAGGGGAGTGCTTGCCTGCTCAAATGGAAGCTATTGCTGAATTACAACCTCAGTCCATTATCAGTTGCCATCTAGATTTTAACAATGATGTGTTTGACTTCCCAGCGCATGACATTTTTATAGCTGAACCTGGGTTTGATGCAGTTTCAGGTAAGATGAAGCAAGATGCCATGCTCCCAGGCAGACACTTTGAATTCTGCTCTGGTTTAGTCCAAATGCCCTTCGACCCAGCAGATTTCCTCCCAAAGCCTCTGAGCTTTGTTGTGCAGGATCTGAGGCTTCAGTGTACTCTGCTTATTTACTTCTGGGGTTTTCTGCATGTAGCAAAGACACTTATTTGTGGTTTAGAGAAAGCCAGAGATCAGTGGCAGCCCATTTCATATGGCTTGCAGAGTTGGAGTAGTAAGTCAGGAAGAAATTACAAATCATTATGTCACTTGGAAGGGAAAAGCAAACTTTGGTACATTCCTTGACCACAAATTTAAATTCTAATTTTGCAAATTATTGCTCATATATTTGTAGGTGTACCAGGCCAATGGTACCTTGAATGCAGACGGAATACACTGGGGTCACACGTGTTATAGCTGCTGCCATCTTTCACTGCGGCTGAACTGTACAAAAAATAGATGGCCTTGTGTAGAACAACTTAGAAAAGAATATCAGGCCTTGTATTTGTTAAACTATGGAAGCAAAACACTTCCTTCTTCAGCTGCAACAAACGAGCACTCTGGTGACAAATATTCCAAAATTGGGTATTTCTGCAGCTGCACACATCCAGTGCCTGAGATGTTTTCTTGCCATCTATCAGTGCCATTACCATATATGTAACTTCCAGTGCCTTTAGGACTAGGGATAAGAGAAGCAATCGTGAGTTTTAATGTTAGTGGACCAAGGATGTTTAGATGTTTATGCTTTACAGAGTCAAATACTCTTTGATGCTGGCCTTTTAAAAGCCCTGCCACTGTAGTTATTGCAGTATAACTAATCTCAGTGGTTAAAATGAGAGAAATAGCTTAAATGCGAAAATCTGGTGAAAGTAATACATTTTGAATTCCTTATGTTGTGCAATTTAAACATTTCTGCAATTTATCATGCTTTCAAACTTTCTTCCTCAACATGAGTGCTGTAATTTCTTATGAAACATAGAATTCTTAGGTATCCCCAAACCAACATGAGCCAGGACCTAAAACGAGGGGAAATTGCTAGATACTGTGGAAATGGAAATAAAATTGTGCAAGTCTACGACGTGTTAGTATTTCGTAACTATAACATGATCTAAAAAGAACCAAAGCACCATAGGCTGTATGGGAATAATAGGAATTATCGGTTAGATTAGTCCTTGTACCCACTGCATAAAACTATTACACCTTGCCTAATAGTGGCTGCCTCTTTTACTTCGTTAGGGAGAGAAACTAAGGGGAAAAGATGTACCCAGCAAGTTGTGCTTGTTACTTTATGCTTTAAATTGCCCATACTGGGCCAGTTTTTAATTATCCTTATTGCTAATAATAGACAAATAGGTCCCATAAGAGACTAGAAACACGGTGAATATCTAACCTTTAAAGATGTCTTTATTAATAATAAACCATATCTCCACAGAACGGATGATGCTGAGAGTAACCAACTAAACTGTTAACATGAATGTGGAATAGGGTGTTAAATTTTGTTTTCAGTAAAGCCTTTCTACCCCAGAATTGGCATAAAAGTTGTTTTCAAAATGGAATTGAGTCTTGCTGGCAAACTATAATAAAATTGACTGGAAACTGCCACTTAATGGTTTTTATCACAATGTAGAGTTTGGGAGAAGATATATGTTCTGTTGTTTTAGACCTGGGTTAGTCGTTGTTGGACCAGCAGACATGGTGTCCCATTCACCTACACACTTCTCATCCTGCTTGTCTGTTGATTTTTACCATCTTTCTGTCTTCTCTAAAGATGCTACAGAAATCTCACTCTATGTGGAGGAAAAAAAACCCAAACTATTACAGATGAGCATTTATCCATCAAACTGCTTTTGTTTTCCTAGGACACTACACCTGCTCCATCATGATGCAGAGGCTCACTGACAAGCAGCCGAGGCATCTCAGCACCAGTAAAACCACCCTCAGAGTCACGGCCTCCATCCAAGGCAGCCACTTCTCCGGGGAACAGATCAGCGCCGAGGTGCCCTTCAGTCCTGGCTTTTATGCTGACCAGACTGAAATGCTTTTAAGTAACCATTACACAAGCTCGGATGTGAAGATATTTGGTGCCATTGAAATTCTTGACACCCTGGAGGTGAGTCCATTGCTGGAAAGCATCAGAATGCAGTCGAAAGCGTTGGGAACTGGTACACGCAACTTTCTAACCAAAGGCCACTCTGTGCCACCTGTAGGGTGTTAGGATTCACAGAATCTTAGGGTGGTTTGGGCTAGAAGGGGCCTTAAAGGTCATCAGGTTCCAACCCCCCTGCCATGCGCAGGCACACATCCCACCAGACCAGGTTGCTCGGGATTGTTCCTGAGATATTTTGGAAATGCTCATTGTGGAATGTTTTTCCTCCTCAGTCTTCCCTTTTGTGTCAGGGCAGTAGAGATGTGTGAGGCTCACCTGTGTGCCTGGTGGGGAAGTGGAAAATCTGCCTGGTCTCTAGCAAGAGGGGTGGGTTCTTACCCACTCGTCCATGGTTTGTGTCACCCATTAAGGGATGCTTTGATTTTTGCCTCTACAGGACAAAAGAACCACAGCAACAGCACTTAATAGGGCAACTACTAGGGCCATGCAGATGCTCAGAGGGCTGGAGCACCTCTCCTATGGAGACAGGCTGAGGGAGCTGGGGCTGTTCAGCCTGGAGAAGAGAAGGCTCCAGGGAGACCTTAGAGCAGCCTTCCAGTATCTGAAGGGAGCTACAGGAGAGCTGGGGAGGGACTCTTTGTCAGGGAGTGGAGTGACAGGACAAGGGGTAACGGCTTTAAATTGGAAGAGGGGAGGTTTAGATTAGGAAAAAAAAAACCCAAAACAACAACAAAAAAAACCGCCAACAAAACCAAAAAAACCCCAACAAATAGAACTTGTTTGGTGTGAGGGTGGTGAGAGCCTGGCCCAGGTTGCCCAGAGAACCTGTGGCTGCCCCATCCCTGGAGGGGCTCAAGGCCAGGCTGGATGGTGCCTGGAGCAACCTGGTCTGGTGGGAGGTGTCCCTGCCCAGGGCAAGGGGTGGCACTGGATGGTCTTCAAGGTTCCTTCCAACCCAAACTGTTCTATGATTCTATGAACTGTAACAGTTAACTGAGATGAAGTGCTGTAGGGGTCACTGAAGTTACAACCCAGTCCAGCTCCTGAGGAGTGAGTTGCTCTGTGTTTGTGGAATGATGTTTCTGAAGTGTGGCCTGGAAGATGGATATGTGCTGTGCTTTCTCAAACAGTTGTAGTTTGGTTTGTTTCCCCTCGGCAGGTGAAATGTGGGTCACCAATTCTGAAGGCGTTTGAGAAAGAGAAGTACTACGGGCTGCTGAGTTACGTCATCTACACCGTTAGTCTGGCTGATCCAAGAGTCTCAGGCCAGGGATCCTTATCAACCTCTCTGACTGTCTCCAGTCCTATGACTGACCAGTCTATCACTATCCCAGTGACGGTGATTTATTTGACAGACAGAACCAGTGCACCAGTGAGACGTAAGTTTTATCTCCAGATTTCATATGCCGGAATAAAACCTCCAACTTTCACTAATGTTCATGAGGTTATAAAATTTGGTGTGTTAAAATCAGAGCTAGCAGCTGATGTTGACTGAAGCTGAACTTTCTTTTGGGTCAGCCCAAAATAAATATCCCAGTCCTAATGTGTCTGGAAGTAATTTTTTTTGTTTACTTTCAAGTATTTTGAAAACAGACAAGCGTTTTGGAGAAAGTAAAGAACACGCTTAAGACATTGTATGTCAGTGTCTTAAGGTGTTAATTGGCAAAGTTTGAAGACTGCATAGGAAATAGGCACCACAATCGAAGTCCTATTATCTAAGTTGATTACACTTATTTGCTATAAATAAAAACCTGCTTTTGGCTGTTTTCCATTTGGGTTAAGAACTGTGAACTCTTAAAGCAGATTGGAAAAGATGCTCTTTTAACTCAATATTGTCTCCTCTTAATTGATTCTACAGATGGAGCTGGTCTGTTCCAGCACATTCTTGATTCTTACCAAGTGATGCTCTTCACGCTTTTTGCACTATTAGCAGGGGCAGCTGTTGTGCTTATAGGTAAGAGAATGAAAGATTGCACAAGTTTTTTGTTGCTTTTCTTTATTATTTTTTTCTTCTCCCATAACTTCTTACAATGCATTAGCTGTAAGATACAAGGGAATAACATCCATGTGAATTTATTCTAATATTTTTAATGCTGGGTTTTGTTACTGTTGGGTTTGTTTGGTTTATTGTACAATGTCTTGCAGGCCTTCATACAGTTTTCTCACCGACAGAACAGCACACTCATCCAGCGTTTACCCCGACGACAACTCCTCAACACAGCCCTAACAGTAAGCAGATGTTACCTGCTTATAAATGAATTAATTGCTAAGCCTAGCTATTGCCACTGAGTTGGCTGTAGGGAGGTGTGACTCTCAGAAAGCCCAAATACTGAATTATACTACAAGAACTGTGCCAGTTCCTAAGAAATTTGTCGCCCATCCTCCTGCCTCACTCCCCAACCTCCCCTTTAGCCATTGCTAATTCTTCTGAAACTCTTGGGCAGCTTCAGCCCTGTGTGAAATAGGGAGGGAGTTAAAAAGTGTAAATATTCTTGGAGATCACCAGGTGGGTAGAGGAGAGGGACCCACAATAATGCTCCTGCTGAGGTAAAGGGCAGCAGAGCTCGGCCACTGGTAGGGTGTGCTTGGCAGCAGCTGTCTGGTTACTCAGTTTGTGCAATACCAGATGAGCTGCAGTTTGTGCGTGTGACATTTCTTCCCTATTTTACCCGTTTGCAGTGTTGCAGAATCCAACTCTTTCAGAAATATGCAAAAAGTACCCACTGACTTGGAAGGTCTGTCATCAACAGTGGCCATTGAAACAAAATCCAAATTATCAGCAATCTAGCTAAGTTACAGTGAGCTGCAGTCCTCTTTGTAAAAACACATGCCTGACACCTCAGATAAAATAAGGCAGATTCAAACTGAGAAGTTACTTGCTGAGGTGATATGTTTTTAAATAAAAATTAAAAAAAAAAAAGGAAGATGTACAACATTCTGATACTTACGTCTTGTCAACAGGCGATAGGCTAAAAGGGGTTATTTCACATGGAATGGATCATTAGACTCCCTTGCCAGGTGTTCCAGCAGGTGATCACCAGCGCTTATTTGTTGCTTCCTTCTTCCATCATTTCTGAAAATGAATGAGTGTTGGGTTTTTTTTTCCTCTTTTCTCCCTGTGTTTTAGGTTTCTCCACATCACCTGCGCTTTCCTACAGTCCTCAGTCATCAAGCAGGAGAGCAAGCCCATCGTCTGCGCTCTGGAGCACGGGCTATGGTTCACGTTAGAGACAGCAGGACTCAACTTCATGCACTAGGGCTGGAAAATAAAAAACAAAATCAAAACCAGTGCCTTTAATAAATTTAAGAATTTTCACAGTTTTTGTATAATTCAAGTCGTCTCTGGAATGTAACTAGTTTCATAACTAATTTTTTTTTATATATTTAGAGCTCTGATAATTTTTTTTTTTTATGTCAGTGCTTCAGTTCTCTAAAACTTATTTAATCTGCTGTTTTATGCTGAGTTGATGATGCTGACTGGGCTACAGGTTGTGTCTATGTTAAGCTGCGTAGGGAGCTTTCTTGCACTGTTCAGGCAACTAGAAGATATGTCTCAGCAATAGCGATAAAAGCTTTTTATTTACTTTTTGTAAAACTTAATTTTATTTTTAATGATAGTTTTTTTTTAAAAAAAAAAAAGGGAAATAGAAAAACAGGTCAAATATGAGCCAAAAATGTGAAGGATTGTGTATTTCACAGAACTAGTTTTTTGAGTTCCAAAGACTCAGGAATGTACTGCACTGATAGAGCGTTCTGATGTTTTTGCCTTATGATGTGATTCATCACCAAAATTTACTGGTTTAACACTGGGAATGCTGGAACTACTGTGAATAATTGGGAGGGTCTTTCTTACACCACTACCCAAAAAGAAAGACCTAACTGTCTTAGTGCAGCTTCCTTCAGGTACGACTGCAGTATTCCTTTCTTCCTACTATAAGCACTTTGTTGGGGCCTGGGAATGTGAAAGCACGTGCCTTCTATGAGGACCTTTCTTCTGCTAGTAAATATTTTTAATTGAAGGCAGTTATCTTACCCGTGTTGTGATACAAATGTTATAGCTTTCTATACGTCAGTTCACGTGTAGAAGTACCTCAATAGAAACTGAGCCTCCTTTTATTGCCACTGGTCACCTGATGCACTGGAAAATAAGTGGCTTATGTCACACTTGGGACGAGTGGCCTTTTTACCCAGTCCCCTCTGCTCCTCTTTGGTGTGTTTGGGCACAAATGGATACAGCCACACCCAGAACCCACATTTAAACCAGGCTTTGGAATTACTTGTACCATAATATCCAGCTAATGAGTGCTCATCTCTAAGTCTGTCAATGACAGTGTAGCATTTGTCTAACTCACGTGTTGGGGGGAGGGTTGGGGTTGACTTTTTGGTTTTCTTCTCGACTGGCTGAGACAGAGGTATAAACCTCCCTCTTCCAGGTACATCGGGAGAGATGCTCTGCCAACCCAGACAGTCCATCACTGTGAGCTCAGAGGGATTTTGCTTTCTAAACAAGCTGGCAGTGAGGTAGCCTGACTTCAGCCTTTTTCCAAATTAATTTTAAACAGATGAGAAGGAAAACTTGATTCCAGTTCTTAGTCCTAAAGCACTTCCCGGAGAACAGGAGAAAAAAAAAGAAGGTATCTCAGTTGGAATCCTTTATTTGGAAGATTATCATACTCACAGTAACTTTGCATCCATACGCAGTACTTTGCAGCTGTTAAGTAAGAGATTTGTTTATGTATAACCACTTTCACAGTTTTAATTGTGACTGATACTCTGGCTGTCTGAACTCTCCTGAGGGCCATAGTGACAGTGATCACAATTGTTCTACTTAAAAAAAAAACAACCCCCCACCAGAAATGCCAAAAACAAACCAAAAAACCAAAAACAAACCCACAACAACAAAACAAACCCAAAATATTTCATGCAAAATCCCTTGTGTGCAGAACTAGGCAGGCCAAAGGAGGAACGGAAAGCAGACAGAGTGTGGGTCATACAGCTGGGCTTTCATGCAGCGTTACAAAAAAGCAGCGTTGCTACGTGGCGTTATATGGAGTCTTGTGTCACTTGTGGGCTGCTGTTGGAGAAGTTGTGCCTTATACACCAGTACTATTTAAAATTGATAGTTTGGATGTAAATAATAATAATAATTTGTATTCTGTATTATTTAATAAAGCTTTGTAAGATTAATCCTTTAGTGTGTTGTTGATGAACTTTTTGTTGTTTTGGCTATTCAGGATTTAGGAATAAATACAAATAGTAGGCTATTGTTTGTACTTCACCTCCTACAGCCCCTCAGTATTTGCAATCGTGGTTTCTCAGTTCCTAATTTTCACTTTTGTTGATAATGTAATGGTTTTTAGTACTCTGACAATTTTTTCATCAAGTGTTTGTTGTCAGGGGCTTTTCCCAGGTTTCACTAAGCACCTTCAGTCCCTGCTGAAGTCAGCGGTGCCTGGAGAAGCAGCTCTTTTATTTTCCAGGTTTGTTCAAACTTCTCGCTTCGGTCATTTAGGTTTTTAAGGCAAGGTGTCAGTTTTCTCTCCATTTGGGAGCGAAATGAAGGGTTTGGGTGCTGCTGTGATAAACGTTTCAGAAATGCTTCCCAGAAAGATTTTGCTCTCCTGTTCCCTTTCATCTTCCTGATCTGACATTGGATGGCCTGAAAAATGAACCGCTCTGAGTGGTGGGAGCACTTTGGCAAACGCCCACTGTTTATTTCTCCTCCTTAGGCCAGCAGTCACAGTCTCCTGGCACACATCTTCCTCAGCTGGGATTTGCCATAGGCTAGAGCTAGAGGGGAAGTAAAGAAGACAAGCCAAGTACAAAATAGAATCATAGAAGAGTTAGAGTTGGAAGGGAGCATAAACATCATCAAGTTCCAACCCCCTGCCCTGGGCAGGGACACCTCCCACCAGACCAGGTTGCTCCAAGCCCCCTCCAGCCTGGCTTTGAACACTCCCAGGGAAGTGATAGGAATGATATGGGATCAATACGGATTGAGAACCAACCTGCTGCAAGCTGTAAAGGGGGGCCTTTGCCTTTAGGAGCTTGTGTGGTCTGTCGGGTGACTGCTGCCTGGGAGGCATTTGGGGATATAAATTTTTCTGAGTATGTTGCTGCCAATAGAAAGCTCGTTCTCTTTATTTATTTATTTATTTTTAAATTTACTAGAATGAGGTTTGGGATTAATGACAATTTTTTTCTCTGTTCACTTACTGCTTGTTCCCAAGTGCTTCTCTGAATAGAAGAAGGGCTGCGGGGAGTGTGTATATTCTAAGTTCAGTGCCGTATGCAAGCTGACTTGTTTGTGTAAGTTTATCAGGTAACAAAACATCAGTCCCTGGTCTTGGCCCTTTCACATTCAGGAGGAGCTTTGGCTTTGCTCCGGAGCACGAGCAGGATTTAGCACATCCCAGCAAGGGCGAGTTCATCACATCAGGCCGGGTCTTGTCACAGAGATTCTCTTGTTTTTTAAATGTACTGGCTGGAGCTTCATAAACTATGGAAAAAGCAAACCACATCTGTGAGTTATGAAATCATTTGAGCTGTCCTTGGGTTTCCCGTCTCTAAGAACCTGACCAGGAGGGCTTAACCTCACACCCTGAGGGTTAACTCAGTAACACCCTCAGGGTGTTCTGTTAGATCCATCCCGCGGGGAGCAGGCCTCTCTTTCACAATTGTTGAAAACACAATTCCAAGATATTTTTTTCTTTCCCTACAGAAAATGGAAGTAAACAGTGATGATGAGGTGATCACAGCTGCTCCTGCTGCAGAAGGGGGTGGGAGCTCAGCAGGCCCTGGTGGGGGAGGAGAGCTTTATCTCCCCCAATAGGAGTGCATTGCCGTGTTCTAGTACATCAATTAGTCACCACTGTAATTTATAACGAAGTTTAGACTTCACTTTAGATTTTATGTCCATAGTTGTAGACTATACAACTCTACCTCATTTTAACTTTTTTTTTCTTTTTTAAAAAAGTTTTAGTGAAGAAGATAAAAAAGAAAAGTCTTCCCATGGCTTTTTCAGTCCATACAAACTTGGAGTGTTGCAAACTCGAATGAGAGAAGTCATCGGAAAGGTACGGTTGTGTTCAGCAATTAGCATCCACAATGATTAGGAAAGAAGAGGACATTTTATCTTTAAAATAAACTGTCATGAAATCCCAGTTAAGGGATTCAGCCTTGAAGGGAATTGTCCCCTGGAAGGGGAGGAGATGTCAGGATAACAACCGTGTTGGCTCACTTGTGGTTGGCAGATGTTCAGGCGCTTGGAAGGAGGGAAGCATTAGGAGGATTTTTGTTAATGTGAGTATTATTATTACTACAATGAATCATATTGAATACTGAAGAATAATAATGTACTGAAATGTAACAGAAAATACCAGGAGCATTCACTAGAATTACAGAGTACTGTTACCTTTCCCCAAATACCTTTCTCTACTAATAAAATTAGCTTTGGGTCTGCTGTGCTGCTTTGAGGTGGAACTATTGAATGAAAATCTGTATCAATCTCATGCTTTTTGGTCAAATGGCTTAGATTTCTGTCCTGTCCCTGTCACCAGGTCACTATGAATGGGAGGATGCTCTCTTGTGGCAGTGGACATAAAGTCCTTCTGAAAATGGGGTGGGTTATAACCTGTAGTTGCCTCAGGTGGTTCCTGTGAACTGATGGGTGAAAGTGGTGACTGCATAATCATGAACAGAAGTTTAGTAGAAGAGTTTCCAGAGAGCAGGGAGGGGTGTGCACCCCCACACAGCGGTTCCTCTGCTGGGGAAGGGGTAAAAAGCCTGGTTTCTCTTCTAGGTTGTCTTCTTGCATCCAGAAAATTCCTGCCCATGGTGGAATTAATAGCCATGGGGCAGGGAATTATTTAATTACATTAGCCCGACTAGATTAATATTAGACTTCAGGCCAGTCTACTCTAATATGACATCCCCAACACAGCATAATCATTGTCTCCCCCTTAAAAAACAAGGCAGATAATGAACAAAACATTGAGCCAACTATCTCAAGTAAGAGTTCTTCCCAACTAGGAGCCAGGATTACTGCGTGGGGCTTCAGGAGAAGGTTTTCCAGCAGCACATTAGCTGACTTTTGTTCTTTATATGAAGACTTCAACTTCCATAGGTGTTAATCTGGCCTTTTTGCAAATCACTCTATTTAAGGCAAAAACATTATTTTCCCTATTTGGTTGCTGGTAATAATAATAATGCATCCATAAGGTACCTACGTGTCAGGTGTTCATCAGCATCCTCTGCAGGTTTCTTACTACAGGACTCTCCAAGAAGGAGGGGGCCTCCTCATTCCAGTTTCCCCAGTTAGATATACTGGGGAAGATATACAGCTAGAAGAGAGCAGGGTCCAGTCCTGGCACGTTGCTCTATGTCTTGTCTCTGAAATCCTCTGTAGTGCTGTAGGCAGAATTGGGGTGTACAGAGAGGTTTTGGTGATATCCTTAGCCGGTTTTGTTAATGTATGTATTATTTCTGCTAGGTAATATCAGGAAACTCTGGCCTACCACTGTGTTTGTAACAGGCCAAGCACAAATAAAGCGAGAGGAAGACTCTTTAGGAAAAAAATAATACTAAAAAAAGTAAATCTTGAAGGTAAAGCCTTACTTCGCGTAATCAAGTAGGAGGAAGCAGTGACAGCGCAGAGTGCCTTCTGCCATACCAGCACAGCAGCCAGGAGTTGGTGGCTACCCATAGGTGATTACAAGCCCTAGAAGCTTAATTGTTAGCTGTGACATGAAGTGTGCTGGTTGCACACATAACATCGATTTAGTGCACGGAGAATTATGTCTTTGAGTGAATGAGTTGTTGCTGATGTACATGCTTGTAAATCACTGCCCCTGGGCCGCGAGCTCAGCCCTGCAGGACACTGGTGCTCGTGTTGCTGCAGACACTGGCCAGTCTGGCTCTGGAGGGCCAGGACAGAGTGTGGAGCGGAGTATGGGGACCTCTGTTTTCCCTAAAAATCTCAGCTTTTCCTTGCAGGACATCTCACATGCCAGCAGTACATTTTCTGTGTGTGGAATCATACAATTGTCTAGGTTGGAAAAGACCTTTAGGGTCATTGAGTCCAACCACCAACCCAACACTGACAAACCCATCACTAACCTGTGTCTTTCAGCACTACATCTGCCCAGTTTATAAATCCCTTCAGGGTTGGCAACTCCACCACTGCCCTGGGCAGCCTCTTCCAAGGATTGACAACCCTTTCTGTGAAGAATTTTTTCCGAATATCCATCCTGAGCCTCCCCTAGCACAACTTGAGGCCACTTCCTCACTTCTTCCATGGGAGAGGAGACCGACACCCAGGTTGCACCCTCCTTTCAGAGAGCTGTAGAGAGCAAGATGGTCTCTCCTCAGCCTCCTCTTCTCCAGGCTGAGAAATGGAGAACAGTCTCCCTGTTTGAGAGACTGTGAAACTTTGCTGTTCAACAGCAACTTTCCTGGCCAATTCCGTGACGTGCTGCTTGCACCTACACGATGCCATGTCTCATCGTTTCCCTGTCATTGCTGGGAAGGTCCCCGATGGAGGAAGCCCTTTTCTGCTTGGAGAAGCCCTGGAGGTAGCATTTAGCTGACAGGGAAGGTCTGTGCTCTCAGAGTATTTTCTCCCCTTTGTAAATGCTTTCCCTGGTAAGGCAACTAGAAGTTTTATTGGTGTATTCGGCTGTATGTAGCTCGTTAGTCTGTACAGGACTGGTGATGTGATTCAAACCATTCCTTTTCAGCTCTTTCTTCATTGTCTCAGTTGCAAGTTTAAGGTTGTAGCTGGACGTAAAGTCAGTCTGGTCTTCTCCACCACACAGGCCCTCTACATTCCTCTTGTGCATCATCTTTTAAGCTGGAAAAGGCATTTACTAAGTAATGATTCTCTGACTTAAGGTCTTCAGGTGACATTAAATCTTCCAGATGTTAGTTCATTGGAAAAATTAAAAAACATATGCTTTATTTTTAGTTTTAATGAATTGGGGTTCACTTTCCAGCTGTTAAGTTCAATGAGACAACTTCTCTGTGAATTAGGCTCAAGATTTGGGGATACGCTTTCTCAGGTTCTTCTCTTGAAGCCTGCAGAGTTAAAAAAGAATGGAAAACTCATTTTTCTCCTTGATTCATATTTATCATCATTGTATTTGAACTTACCAACAGTAAGACCAGTACCACTGTCTATATTTTCCCTCATACTACTTGTCCTTTCTATCCCCAGAGCTATTTCAGTCACTATTACTGTGTTTACCACCACAGGTGGCCTGCTCCCGAGCTTTTTGTATTAATAAACTATTTCCTGCTATTTATAATGACTTCACAATTCAGCCCAGGATCTTGTTTCCCTGTACAGTGTCCTAACGGTCTCCAGTTCGGTGCTTTGGGGTCTGTTTTGCTGTAATTACTCAGCAGATTGCAAGATGCAGTTGCTATTTTCTGCTTAGCAGAGGTTGTGTGCGTGTCTATAATTCACACAACTGTTTGTGTTTTCTGAGTTCTCTCTTTTCAGTCACCATGTTTGGTTTTAAAGTGCTGTTTCCAGTTTGCTTAGTCCAAAGGACTGCCTTGTGTCTCTTAACTTCTGCATTTAGCATAAAAGTTTATTTTCAAGCTGTTGTGCTTGTAGATGCGGCTATCAGCGTGGCTGTTGTGACCACTTACTCATTATTTTTTCTTCCATTCTTTTCATAGGGGAGTGCTTTTCTACTGAGCAAATACAAGGAATGTGAAGCCTAGACCCAAACAGTCACCTTTTGTAGCAGAACTCTACTGCTTCCAGGAATTACTCTCACTGCTGGCAATCATCTGCCAGTGCGGGTGGAAATCTAAAAGCATGTTAATGCTATGTGGTTTTATTTCTAAATACAGACTGCAGCACTCCAGATGTTCCAGAGGTGCAGTAGTTGCATGGTACCTGTAAAATCTCTCTACATTCAGAACACTTTCATTATAAACTTCGATATTGAACGAGAGAGGGAGTGATTTTCTTCTGCTGCTTGTCTTTTCTTGGCAAGCCTCCTGGTAAGTGGCTGCATCACGTGCACCCAATATCTTAAATATCGTCACAAAGGGAGGCCTGGGATGCTACGAGGCATTTCTTCTGCACCACCCTTCACAAAGGGAAAGAGAGAGACGCCTCACCGGGGTCAGCATAGAGTGTTTTCCACCTGTACCATGGAGCTCACCAGCCCTTGAAGTTCAGCTCCTGCCACAGCGTCACCAGACTGAACCTGGTTTGAAACCTCAACTGGAATGTCCACATGCGGAAGCAGACCATGGTCTGTCCAATGTCACTGGGATTGTACAGCACGTTGGATTTTCTAGGGAAGGCAGCAGAAGGAATAAAGGAAATACCAGATGGGTTCAAAGCAGCAGAAACAGAGTATAGACAAGACATCTGTAAAGAAAAATTAGCAGAGCTGCTTGAGCTCCAAGTTGTTGCTTTTTCCATCAAGGCTGAAATTTTACCTGTGAGGTGGGTGTGAGGAAACATTGAAACACACGATGAAGAAAAGGGATGAACAGTCAAACAAAGGAGTTAACTGTGTTCTCTATCAATGTAAGAATAGATGAGAAGCAATAAGTTTGATGGGTTTAAAGGAGAAAAGACTTGAAAGCTAGGATTACGATGGGTATGGCAGGAAGAGTAGTTCTCTGAGAGTCCATGTGAGAAAGGGCAGCATGTGCCCTAGACCACAGGGGTGAGGTCTGAACTGCGGGGATTTCAAAAGGAATATCGCGATGTGGAAGATGTGGGAGCCAAAGAGAGTGGTTCACTTGCTTTCTAAAGCCCCATCAGTGGATGGCAACATGGGGTCAACTGGCAATGCCTAAAGAATTCATGGCAAAGCGTCCTACTGGGATCTGTCTTTCCCCTTTACCCAAGAAAGACCAGGATCACTTCATCTGCATTTTTGAAGATCAGAGCATGAAGACCATGCTGACTTGTGTCTTTTCCTCCCTCAGAAGAGGTTGTGTCTCTTCTCGTGAGTGATTGATGGCTGCTCATTTGTGAGCAAGAGGTACAGAGTCAGGATCTTCCAGGAACAGGACATGCTAAACAGAGTTGCAAATACCCTTCTGTAGTGTTACGAGGCATCATCTTCTAGATCTTGTCATCATGGAGGTTCTTATAGATAGGGACAAGGACGGACAGAGAGCTGGGGTTGTTCAGCCTGAAGAAGAGAAGGCTCCAGGGAGACCGTATTGCACCCTTCCAGTATCTGAAGGGGCTACAGGAGAGCTAGAGAGGGACTTTTTACAAGGGCATGTAGTGATAGGACAAGGGGAACAGTTTTAAACTGAAAGAGCAGAGACTGAGATGAGATCTCAGGAAGAAATTCTTTGGTGTGAGGGTGGTGAGAGCCTGGCCCAGGTTTCCCAGAGAAGCTGTGGCTGCCACATCCCTGGAGGGGTTCAAGGCCGGGTTGGATGGTGCTTGGAGCAACCTGGTCTGGTGGGAGGTGTCGCTGCCCAGGGCAGGGGGTTTGATCTGGATGGCCTTTAAGGTCCCTTCCAACCCAAACCATTGTGCAATTCTAAGATACAGAAGAAAGAGCTTCCAAAGAGGCTTTTTTTGGCAACTTTAACCACTCCTAAGAGCAGATAATTAGTGAGGAAGTCCTCCAGAGCCATCCACTAAGGTGGAAGCAAATGGAAGAGGAACAGGGGAAAATACCGGTTAATCAAAGCGTGCTCCAGTGATGATCTCAACTTTGAAGATAAATGGGCACCAGCTGGACAATACCGGGCCTCATCTGGGATAGTCATCGGAGGAAATCATGGGGATACAACAGCTTCTTCACAGGGAAACAAGTCAGCTGGTCTTCTAGGACCTGGCCTTTCAGGACTTCCAGAATCACTAGGTGTATCTGCAGTAACGAAATAATGAGACCCTACAGCATGTACGGTGGCACAGGAATTCAGATCTTTTTCTGCATGGAATGTTCTGTTTTCATTATGGGGAGAAAATTGAGAGCCAGAGGGACTGTCCGAGCTACCACGAAACAAACACCTTCCCAGCATTCTCTGACCCGGGAAATAGCCCATTCCTGATTATGCCAACTAATTCGCACCCGGGGACATCCCGTCGCGACCGGTGTGTGAAAGCACCACGTAACCTTAGCGGGGAGGCAGGCCAGAAACCACTGCCACAGAGGACTTTAGCTTACAGCAACCAAATCCCTAGGGAAAAAAAAAAAAAAA
>VXBJ01001507.1:482535-524634 GCA_013400055.1 Nycticryphes semicollaris | reverse complement strand
GCCCTGCCCTGGACTCTCTCCAGCAGTTCCCTGTCCTTCTGGAACTGAGGGGCCCAGAACTGGACACAGTACTCCAGATGGGGTCTCATCAGGGCAGAGTAGAGGGGGAGGAGAACCTCTCTCCACCTAATTACCATCCCCCTTCTCATATACCCCAGGATGCCATTGGCCTTCTTGGCCACAAGAGCACAGTGCTGGCTCATGGACATCCTGCTGCCCACCAGGACCCCCAGGTCCCTTTCCCCTACGCTGCTCTCTAACAAGTCATTTCCCAACCTATACTGGAACCTGGGGTTGTTCTTGCCCAGATGCCGGACTCTACACTTGCCCTTGTTATATTTCATTGAATTTCTCCCCGCCCAACTCTCCAGCCTGTCCAGGTCTCGCTGGATGGCAGCACGGCCTTCTGGTGTGTCAGCCACTCCTCCCAGTTTGCTGTCATCATCAAACTGGCTGAGAGTGCACTCTGCTCCCTCATCCAAGTCGATGATGAATATATTGAATAGTACTGGTCCCAGTACCGATCCCTGAGGGACTCCACTAGATACAGGTCTCCAACTAGACTCAGTCTCATTGACCACAAATTCATTCTGGCTTCCACGTGCAGGTGTATTTGTGAATAGCATCCCGCTGTTGTGAGCAGCGATCGTTATCATTAATAAGATTTTGTTGTTTTCAGCAATAAAATAAGCCCATTTATTTATAGAATTTGCCATTGAATAGGAACTTACATATTTATTCCCCACTCTTCCTGCCAAATAATCTTCAAGGTGAAGCCTTTCTTCTAAGGAAACAATTCCAGCAGTAAAAGCCAGATCTTTGGGCAGTTTTGTGATTTTAGAACTGAGAGTCAGCAGCAGAGAGCAGGCTACTGATGTTGCTCATCTAAATCACAGGTCGCTGCAGTGCCAGGAGCTTGAAATGATACAATTGTGTCTTCCTGCAGTGGGCATTAACCATGGTCTCCAGCCACTTGAGAACCCTGCAGGAAGATTTGATGCTCTACAAACGTACTTCCTGCTGTGGTTCCACCTATGGGTCACTCTGGCATTTTTCGAAGGGTAGTCTTGGCTTTGAGGTGTTGGCATTAGTAGACCACTCTCCAAAACCATTTTCTTCACAGGATATGGTAAAACATTATATATAAACCACGAAGGTCTAGTTGTACAGTGGACACTTCCACAAATTCAATTGAGGAAGAGAAGGCAAAGCTTTTTGCCTCTTCCGCTCTCCGTATGAAGACTTCTAGGCTTCCCGAGGAATGGAATAGTTCCAGTTAAAGACTAACAAGCCAATATTTAGAAATAGTTGGAATTAATCTTTGATGAGAGTCGGAGAAACATTCTCTTAAAGAGGGTTCTCGAAACAATTGTTGTTTGGGTAAAAGGAGTATATAAGAAAGCAAAACAACCTTAGAAAGTGAAATAAATTCACAGCTTCATGGAGCAGCCTCATAAGCACAGTCGAGAAGGTGTTGAGCAACGCATTAAAATGAAATACAGAGAAGTAGAAGAAAGCTTTTAGTTCATAAAAGGTTTGCATAACACAGTGAGACCAGCAAAGGAAATAATGCTAACAGTTTTCATCTCCCATTTTTATGAGAGCCTGGAATGTAAGTCTGGGAGGAGACAGCAAGGGGGGAGAGGAAGGTTCCCTTTGAAGTAGATGAACTGAAAAATGGGAAGTTGTCTTAATTTCTGGGTCACCTCCCTCTCTGGTTAATAGGGTGTACCTTTGTGTGAGCCAAGAACATTTGTTTGCTGCTGGAGTTTGACCTTAAAGTTTCTTTGTCGCCACCTCTCCTGTATCGAACTGTCCATTTGTGCTTCAGGAGTTCTCTTAAAGTTACCATGATAAATTTCTCCCATTCCATCTGCATGAACAGATAGGACTGCACTAAGACTGCTATTAATTTTTTAGGTTGTTTCATTCCAGATAAATAAAATATTTAAAGTCAATCTTTTTTCCAGCACCCGCAGCTGCTCAGAAACGCAGCAGAAGGAGCTGAAGCCAAGCAACAGGAAGAGCTGCCAACTGGGAATATTTTCAGCGCCAGCGAGCTTTAGGAATTTTGTTGCAGGTAATTTCGAAGTCACTGTTCTTTGAATACTTGAGCTCCTGTGTATATATTTGTACCTCTTAGGAGTGACTAAATAATCACCTATTCAGAGGAGTTTGCTGTCTCAGCCTCCTGCTCAGGCTCCTGATTCAGCATACCTTTCAGTTGCCTTGATGTCTGCGCTTCCAGACAGGTTGGTAGCCTGCGTCGTTCCCTTGCTATGCGCTATTCCCAACTTGTAGCTGCGATTTTCCAGTGTTCTGGGGTGGTGGTTTCTTTGGCACTTGTGAATCCAAAGGTTGCAGAGCTAACAAAGCCCCTCTGGAAACCTCTACTTTCTTTGTAAAGGTTCTTCCTCTAGGAAGTGCTGTATCCAGAGGAGCTGATGAAGTTGTGGCCCCAATCAGAAGGGCTCTGCCCCTTCCCTGTAATTTTGTGACTCTACAACTGCTCACATACAAATGCTTTGGAGTGATGGGTTTTTGCCACTTTGCGTGACTGGGTGACTCTGTGCCTGCCTTTGGAGACTCAGTTTCATTATGTGGATTCACAGGTGCAAAAAGAGAAGCTTGTTCCTGGTGTGGCGCTGCCCCGATTGCCTGCAGCTGCGGGATCTGCGTGTGCCTTGCATTGTGGGTATTTGTAAAAACGCAGGATCGTTTATTCAAAGTTGGTAAACAGCCTCTAATTTTGCATTTAATGGAAAATGCTTTGAGCACAAAAACCAGGAGAGCTCATTTAAGGATTGTCCAAAGGGAGCTAAGGCCCATGTCTTGGGCATTAAAGCATGTTTCCTTGGCCTCCGTTCCATGGTTCTTGGCATCCCTTCATGGCTCACCAAGCATGTAGAACCCTGGGCGCTGGAGTACTCCCTTGGGTTAAGTTTGCAGAAAAGTGTCCCCAAGGAGGAGAAGATCTAGATGCAATTCACAAGCCCTGGTGGAACCTGGTTCTTTCTCCCTCCATCATCACCAGGTACACTTTACAGACCATCATTTTGCTGCTGTTTTATACTTTTATTTGCCCTCCCCATTTATATACTCTGTAAATTACATTGCACAAAACACTAAAACTTTTAAACTCAGGACTATTTGTTTATATTTTGGTCTGGAGAAGAAAGTAGAAGAAAGGAGGGAAAGAGTGGTTGTTTCTGGAGCCCACAGCAATATTTTAGTGCTTGATAGAGAACTGTGAAGTATTTTGACCTCTCTTGCTGAGAATCCCTGAACTGTTAACCTTATCATTGAGAAGGTTCAAGCCAAGGTTGGGTGGGACTTTGAGCAACCTGATGTGGTGGGAGATGTCCCTGCCCAGCGCAGGGGGTGGGACTAGGTGGGCTTTAAGGTCCCTTCCCACCCAAACCATTCTGTGATTCTAAGGCTGAAGCAGACAGAAAGATGATTTGCCCAAGCACCAGTGGCAGAGCTGAGAATAAAACCTGCGCTGGAGGTGGGTTCATTGCTCGGTCTATGACCATCATACCCCAGAGAGTGCACATGGAAAATACCTGCTCAGAGAGTGACACAATCTGGGATACGCAGCCCTTGTCACCCACCAGAGATACTTTCCTCACTTTCCATAGGAAATCACTTGTCTGCAACATTAGGAAACTAAAGCTATTGAGGGAACTTGTTGTAAGTCAATGGTCATAAACCAGCATCAGTTTTAAACTTCACCTCTGCTTTCTAGCACACCTAACAGTTGAGTGCTGTTCCAAGAATTGGTCAGAATTCCCCTTTCCTGCTGGTGAGCTGTGCCTGAGAAAAGCAGGAAGGCTCGGAAGGCGAAGAAACATCCTGATTTGTGACAGCCTGCACTGGCCAGTGGGTGAGTGTGTGTGTGTGTGTGTGTGTGTCACCAGGAGGGATCTTGCAGGTGAGGAGTTGTTCCTGCAGCTCGGGCAGGTGCCCTTCAGGGCAATTGTTTCCGAAGCTGGCTTTGGAGTTGGGTGTGGAAGTTGGTATTTTATACACGAGCGATGTTCTTATTTGCCTCACATTTAGGAGTATTTTACTCTTAATAAATAGAGCTCGTGAGCCATGTAAATGGGAATCTGTCTCCACTGTGGACGTTGCATCATCAGCATTATGTATTTCAAAGGAAAATATATTTCTTAATCTAATATATGAGAGTCTTTCCCAACAACATTTAAGTATTGAGCTATTTAAGTAACAAAACTTGTTATCTGGCATATACTCCTGTTACATGCATTTATTTTGTGCTTTCCTCTTCCCCATTTATTTAGATTTTTCCAGTAGAGAGAGAAAAAAAAAACAGAACAAAAATCCAAACCAAAAATGTTGTGCCTGATTCATCAAAGAACTTGAATATGTATCTAAAATTATGCCTAGTTAATTAGGTCCATTTAAAGTTCTTCTACTCAATTGCATAAACTTTTTTAGCATATTGCTGTTATATACTAGATCAGGGCTTTGAGGAGAGAGAGAGATCCATATGGAAATTATTTAACTGCATAAAACTTCAGTTTGTAATTCACAAGCCTCCTGCCTGTTCAAAGCCCAAAAAATGAAGCTTTTTTTTTTCATGTAATTATTTGGTATGTACATATTCCTGAAGGATTTTGAGATGTTTAATCCAGCAGAAAAATTGCTATCTGGTGGACAACAGGGAAAAAAAGCATGACCAAAATTTTCTTTCTTTTATTTTTAAAAATTTAGGCAATTATAACTCGACAAGGATAAAGCCATATAGTTAAGTAATGAGAGGAATGGAGCTACTCAGAGCTTAGTGTGCAGCTGGTGCTGAAGTGGAAAACAGCATTTCTCCTCTTAGATTTTGGCAGTAAGATAATTTATTTAAATGGTAGCCTTTTTATCATTTTATTTTTACTGGAAGCAGCCAGCGAAGAAGCAGGGCTTGGGTATGCGGGTGAGTTCTCAAAGGTGGCAGTGACCCACAGAGTGGGTCTGAAGTGGTTTCTTGAGCTTGACCAGTGCATGGAAGCCTTCGTTGCCGGCGTCGTGTCTCTCATGACGCCCAGGTGGTGAAGATCTGAGCGCAGGCTCCGTAGGTGCGTTCCCTTCCCCGTGTAACCTCCGTGTTTGTCCCGTCCTGGGGGTCAGGTTGTCTGTCTGGGTGCACACAGCAGCAGGAGAACGAGGGCGCCTTCCAGATGGAGATCACTCCAGGCCACTCCACGGCCCAGAAGAATCACCACGAGCTCTGCGCTGTACGCACCAGACCTTTAACCCAATGTCCCTTCAGGGGCACAGAAAAATAGAAAGGCTGAGGTGGAAGGATTTTTGTGTCTTGTCTAGGGATGAGGGTGTTTTTTCACCCTCATTTGGATGAAAGGACAACACTGGAACTGTAAAAAACAAAACAAAACAAAAAAAAACCCCACACACCAAAAACCACACAAAAACCCAATCAAACATCGAAAAAGCTAGGATTGGTAACAACAGAGAGATTTCAGCAGCACTGTCTGTGGAACAGAGAGTCTGCCTGGAGGAGAGAAAAAGCATTAAAATGAACCCATGGCATCTGGTTTAATGCTATTAATAAATCTAATGAGGATGTAATTGGAGTGTTTTTCCCCAATTTGCTTTATTAAAAAAAAGGAAATATAGGTAAACTGTTTCCTGCTATTTAAAATGCAGTACTCAGGGTGACTGTATGTACAGCCCGTTCCCCGCATGAAAGGCTGTGGCTGATGCTGGGGCCGCCCACCTTTCCCATGGGAATGAAGGTGACGGGGGGAGGAGGAGGTACAGAAGTTTGGCTCTGAATTCCCTAGTGAGACAGTGTGTACCATGGGATAACAGCTCCCTGTCAGCTGTCCTTCGGGAAAATTCTTGTGGGGGTTAAATCTGAATGGAAAAGCAAAATTATTGGCAGAATAGGGAAAATATGTGTAGCGTTACTCAAGATTGGTTCTTGATGTTCCATCCGAACTCTCTGCTGCAAGATAAGGAAGGACCACTTGAGTAGATGTCCCTTGTGCAAAGAGCAGCGTCACGTCCACACACTGCTCTCATGGATGCGATGCTGTGGAATGATGAATCTGTATGGGCCATGGGGAATTTATCAGCTTGGAGCTCTGCATTATGTTCCAACATCTGTGGGATACATGGATCCAACCCAAAGTGACATCAAATTATGGTTTGGGTTGGAAGGGACCTTAAAGACCATCCAGTGCCACCCCCCTGCCCTGGGCAGGGACACTTCCCACCAGACCAGGTTGCTCCAAGCCCCATCCAGCCTGGCCTTGAACCCCTCCAGGGATGTGGCAGCCACAGCTTCTCTGGGCAACCTGGGCCAGGCTCTCACCACCCTCACAGCAAAGAAGTTCTTCCTGAGATCTCATCTCAGTCTCTGCTCTTTCAGTTTAAAGCTGTTCCCCTTGTCCTATCAATACATGCCCTTGTAAAAAGTCCCTCTCTAGCTTCTTGTAGGTGCCTTTCAGGTATTGGAAAGCCACTACAAGGTCTCCCCCGAGCCTTCTCATCTCCATGATGAACAATTATATTCTTGGAGCACTTGTAATTTGTGCTGACTAACAAGAAATCTGCACGTCGGATTGTGCAGCACACCTGTGTCAGGTGAAACAGACTTCTTCTTACCTTCCTCACGTATCAATCTGTATCACGCAGAGCCATCCACTGGAGCCGAGGACATTGTGAGCAAACGTGAGCTCCAAAGGATGACTTTTCCCTGCAGACACTGTGAACAAACAGCTCTAACCTGGGTGGTGGTTGTTATGATATTGTTGAATTGTTATCTCTGGTCACCTTGAAAGTAATTCCAGGAGAGGAGAGTGCTGTTGAAACAGACCCTGACAGAAGTTACTTGCTTCCCACACGGATGTTGTGAATACACATCCACAAAGTAACTTTAAATGAAGGGTAAAAGTCGGGCTCATTTGAAGCCAGCAGTAAAACTTTCAGACTGGAATATGACAAAATAAGCCTCAGAACATTGTATAAAAATGATAATGTGAAGATGGCTCAAAAAAGAATTTTAAAAAAATCTGGAGTGGTTGATGAAAAGTGTTGCAAAATAAATGCTGTGACCTTGAGATATGAAATAGTTAAACATCCTGTTCCCAGAAGTGGTTTTAGAAGTAAATCTTGGACTGCAGGACTGTAGGCCATGCCCTCTGTTCCGGGAGGTGTAGCGTTACTGTGTACTGGAGCTGGGGAACTGGTGAGGTGTGAGGCTCCATCATAGCAACCCAAGAGCTGACCCCACTCCGTCGATGTAGGTGTTGCGGCACAATCTTGGGCAGACCAGAGGCCTGATGGGTCTGTCTCCAGTGGAAAGAGGGAAGAAGGAGCATTAACCAGCTTTATTCACAGGCATCGTTTAAATAATGGCCAGAGGGAGCTTTTCTTCAGGTGCCACAGCCTTTGGCAACCTACAAGAAGATACTTCCTGCCCCGCTGGGTTAGGTCAGCAAAAGAGCAAACAAATTACTAGTTTGTAAACAGCATTACCTGCAGAGCTGTTGAACTGCAGTTGTACTTTGTGGTTCTCTCTCTGCTGGCAAATTCCCAACCCCCCTGAGGAGAGCTTGCTTTGGCTCTTTGGCAAGTTATTTGGAAGGAGGAAGTTCCCCTGCGTGCCATCCAAAACACACAGCCACAGCCACCGGCAAAGTGAGCCTTCGGTACTGCAATGGCATGGCCCACAACAATTAAATCCGGTGCTGGTGTTAATCAGCCTTGCATATTACGGAGAAAATATCCCCTGCCTCTTCCTGATGAGTGTTCAGATGGGCTGTATACATGCACAGGAACAAATCACCCTAATTACAAGGTATTTAGAAGGCTGGGAAAAGAAGGGTTCCTATTTGCTGTTCATTGAACTTTAGAATGATTCTGATGATAAGTTTATTGTGTCTTTAAGGCTGGGGAAAGCTCAGGCTCTGCAGCTGCATCTGGAGTGCAAATACCTGGCCCGTAAAGTGCTGGTGACAGTCGTGCTCCACTCAGTGCTCTGAAACCTGGGGAGGAGCACTACAAAAGGACCAGGTGGTGGTTATTGTGCCAGGGCTCTATTTATGATACCTTCTCATTATGTTTGAGGATTTGTGTCCTTCTCAGAATGTGTCAGCACCCCCTGATCTGCACAGTGCTGCTACAGCAAGTTCTTATTTTGCATGGCGCTTCCTTTACTTGTTTAGGATTAATGTAATATAACCTTCATTATTTTTTCTGTGTTGTTTTGCATTTATCTTCCTTTTCTTGAACCACGAGTTTCTGCTAGGAGTTCAGAATTGTACCTTTAGATCATCTAGGTTCGACTGTATCTAAAAACTAGGACTGTAGGGACCGTGAATGATCATTTAGCCCTCCTTGCCTTGCAAATGTCGATGAAGGTAAACCCGGACTGCTCTTGATAAATGCTTTATTTAAACTTGCTCTTAAAACCTCCAGGGAAGGTGTCTGCAGTTTCCTTTGGTTTTCCCTTCACTGGAGGCAAAAGAAGACAGACAGTTTAACACAGCACTTACACCTTCAGTCGTAGCCTTTGGGTGGTGGGTTTTTCTGGATTTGGAGGGCTGGGGTTTTTTTTGCCTAGTGCTCAACTTGCATTTTCTCCTTTGCAATTTAAAGCTGACTTCTTGTATTCTCCTCTGCTGTCATGTAGAACAATCAATATTGTCTTTATTACTGTGCTTGGAAGACTGACTTTCTCGTTCTTCTCTCTTGTAGCGTAAACAAACCTATTTCCTTTTGGTTAAGATCTTAAGCAATGTGTGTTTTCTACCACATTTATCACTCCCTCTGTACTCTTTACTCACTTTCCAAGCCAAAAACCAGATATAGCACTCCAAACGATGTCTTACCTCCACAAAGTAAACATGGCATAATTACTCCCAATTTCTTGCACAGGGATCTTCTAACACAGCCCACCCTCAGATGCTTTACTCTCAGCTGCCAGGAACTCGGGAGGTATTTTTCCCCGCGGTGTTCTGCGAACACTTACTCATCATTTGGTATTTCCCTTCGCAACATTTTTCGTTCTTCAGTGGAGAGTTCAATTTTATTAACATTAAGGCATCTATAATAGATGAAGTAAAATGTAGTTCCCTTATTAATATATCAGTAAAGGGCTGGAAAGGAAAGCAATTAGGACGGTTGACTGGAAATCAGGGGGTTTCTCAGAGGGGAAGAGTAGATTTATTCCAGGCATCGGGGAGGGAATTCCTGAGCAGTGGGACTGCCCATCCATGAGCTTTTCTCCTCTCCTGCCCACACAGCTCAGGCTGAGCCTTCAAAGAGCTGCTTTTTCTTTCTGTGTAGCACCCTCTTCCTTTGCGCTCAATTTGTTAATTAAACAGCAGTCCATTTATTATCTGGGAACCGGTACCTCCTTTGATTAGAAAACTGTGGGTTTGTTTCAGTGAATTTCCTCTATCCCCACAAAGGGCAGTTCAAAGCGCTTCGATGGTGACAAACCTTCCATGGGCTCTCATCCTGGCAGAATGTGTCCCCTGCCACCTTGGCAAGAAGAGCGAAGAATATAAATGTATTTAGCTGCGAGTCATTCTAACACTTCATTCTTATCTGTCCCTGGAGTTTCCCTTTTGTTCTAACCATTTAAAACATCCACCAGTTGGAAGCCAAAGTGATGGGCAGAGCTGGAGAGTTTTCCTTTAGAAAATGCTCTGGTTCCACCAGCCCATTTCTGCAGTGCCACCAGGAAGCTCGGAAGCATTTCCTTCCTCTCTAGTGCTATAACTGGAGTTCCAGCTCAGAGATGAACATCCTGCACCCAGGAATTCTTTTCTGCTTTGTGTTTGGAAGCATAGTCAAAGCAAAATTAAGGAAAAAACCAACCAACCAAGGAATCAAATCAAACCTCAATAGGAGACAACAGAGCCTCTTTAGAAACGCCACAGGAAGATGGGGACAAAGGGACAAACAACTGCAAACCTGTCCAGAAGTGTGAGACACCAGTTTTCCACGTCGCAATTAATATATCATGTTATGTGTGTATATGTATGTATATAAAATATGTATTAACATACAATATATTTGTAGCATCTGAATGTACGTATACATACATTGTATATATTTATGTATAAACTTAGATGTGTTTGCCACAACTTTTGAGGCCTAGGACCCCCATGGGGTCACGGCACCAACAATATTTCATATAACCCCTTTTCAGAAGGGAACATAAAGCAAATATAATGACTATAAGAAAGGAATTCCCACTTGTCATAACAAATATATATTATTCCAATAACTTAATTAACCATAAAATAGTACTAGTTGGGATTTGAGTATTTCTTTCTATCAAGGCTATCAAAAGTTACACGTATCAGTAATAATTCTTACTGCATATATACATATAATTTTCTTCATTTAAGTTTCTCTAATAATGGAAGTCCTGAAATCACAGCAAGTCTTGAAACAAAAGCATTAATGCCGAGGGATCTTGAGGGGATAGAAAAACTGTAGAAGACAACACAGGGCTACAGGTACTGTCTATTTCTTTTGATTTAAAAGATAACAATAGGTGATTGCCATTGCTCGGGTGCTGAGAGTCATCAGCACCCTACTGGATGACTTTTGTTTCCACAGGCTTAAACAACAACATGTTTTATTACATATAATCTTTAAGGTATTTGGGGCAGAAAATGAGATTTATAGGGGGATCCAGAAAAAGACATGTTTACATACTAAATATGGAGCTGGGAGTCAAATCCCGCTTCTGCCTCTTTTCTCCCTGGACTTCAGAATGACGCATGGGCAGCTGAAAGATGGTTACCGTGTTTGCCAGTACTTCAAATAGGAATTAAAGTTTCCAGTTGCATTCTCTTTTCATCTTTACCTCTTTGGAAAGGGAATCTTCTTAACAATAAGTCAACCAAGGAGAGACAAGTCCTGAATTGCTTCTTTTAATGTCCCGTTTTAAATGTCGTTGCCTTCTCAGAATTTCCATTCTTTCCACACACCCCTCCTTACTGTGGCATCCCTACAGTTTCCAGCTGTCACTCAAGCATTTTGTTCACAGTTGTAACTTCAGAAAACTCCCTTCACGTTATAATTTTATGGTTGTTAATAACAGCACACCAGTGACATTTCCTTAACAGCAGTGTCTTGACTTGTCACATAAAAGACCTTGTGGCGGGGTGAAAATCCTGGATGCTTCCTCCTTTCAGGTACAATGAGCATAAACACTGGTCATACACTGAGAGATTTCATATAAATTATTGACCTTTCAGGGCTCTTACCTTTCTAGTTTTAGAGCTTTGGAACCAAGTGCCTGGAACTTGTTTTTACAGTTGAGATTGCAAAAATGGAAGATCCACACTCGCTCGCTCGCTGTGCCCTCTGCAAGTAGAATAAAACAGTGGGTTTGAGCTGGGAAGGAGATTCATGTTCTGATCTGCATGCTGACACTGATTCTAGAATTATATATAATAATGTATATATCATAGACATAATATTTTGTAACACATAATTATATATTCTTAATAATAATTCATAATTCAGCACACGTCATTAACCAACTGGTCTGAATTAGCTGTACTCCTGTCCAAAGCTGCTGGGACTCTAATTCAGTTCTCACTAAAACCAATGGAAATGTTTTCATTGATTCAGATTTAGCAGTTTTCAATGAAAGTATAATCCTGACTGTGCTCATTCGCAGACGTTTGCCCAGACATTTCCTCAACATAGTTTTGTGGGGTCTTGTATTTCCTGTGTTTTGATTTTGGGTGTAAATGGTGTGTTCTTTGGCTTGGATTAATTTTTGTGTGCGTGTCAGAATTGTGGAAGTTTCTTATTAATCTCACCTTCCTAATGATAAACACTGGAAGGAGATCAAAACCACGCTGTATCTTTGGAAACATATGGTTTGCCTGGATAGCAGCATATCAGCCAATGTCAAGAATATAAAAAATGACTATGCTGCTCTTCTGCACATCCGACAACTTACTGTGAAATAAATAGCCAAAAGGAATTGAAATAAAATTCCTCAGTGCAGCAGTCAAGACAGAAAGCATTGAGCGGAAGGGAAACCCGTTCTGAGTGGTAGAATCCTCCTTAATGAAAATTGCTGATTCAGGCTCAGTGAGCAGCCAGCTGCGAAGGTTTAAGACATTAAATCTCACCAGCTGTTAAACACCCTTCAGCTGGCGCTCCTTGCCTGGGGATTAGATAGAGCTGGCAGGATGAAGGGCCTGCCGAGGCTTTGGAGATTCACAGGCTGACTTTTTCAGGCAAATCCACCATTTGGGGTGGTTTGAATGAATATTCAATAAGTAGATGAGCATACTGAGACTCTGCTATGAGAACTCAGTGCTACCAGAGGAGCAGGGAGATAAGTGGGGCTCAGTTGAGGCTCATCTCTGGGTTGGCTTTTTTTGTTTTTTAGATGAAGGTGATTGTATCAAAATTGGGGAGTCTGGGGCTGCAGTCCCAGGACTGGTGGTGTTCTCCTGCCATCCCTGCTCCACTGCTGGGGATGTCACCCAAGTAAGTACACATTATTTTTCACATCCACTCTGGTAGGAAAAAAAAAGCTTGGTGCCAGGGCACTTCTGTGTTCTTTGGCTATTGAATTCATTTGGGGCTTCAACTTCAACACAAACTTTCCATGGAAGCTTTTAATTACTACTTTTTTGTTTGATTCCATAATTCTCAGTTTTCTTAAGAAACAGAGGTGAAGAGATAGGGCAGCCCCCCCTCCCCAGAAAAGAGTGTCATTTTTGAATAGTGGCTCTTGAATGGGAGTTGGTCATACTCCGAGGAAAAGGCAAGAAGATGGTCTAGTAGTATTTCAAAAACAAGGGCTAAAATCCACAGCTGTTCCAAACTTGTAGTTTGTTAAAATTCCTTCATGAAGCTGTGCCTCTTGGTAGCTGGTAATCTCTTTCCTTTCACAGCAGACTGACTTCATTTGTAGACTAAGCTTAATATTCATGCTAATTAACAAACTGTGCTAGGAATTGTCCATTATATTTCTTCTGCATCCTCCCTAAATTCAGCGAGGCTTTTAATATAGCCCTATAGTGTAGAAAAATATAAGAGATGCTTTCCAAAAGCTCCAAACAAGATCTTGAGCCAAAGGTCAGGTCTTTTCAAGTGGCTTACTTGTATCAGAACTATCTGAACCCAAAGATCAAGCCTCAGCGAGCGTAGGGTCAGGAGGGTGAAATCAAGGCAGCAAGCAGGATTTTTTCACGCTACCATAAGCAGAAATAGAATAACTAAGAAAGGCATTAAGTTATTCTGCCTTCAAGTGGGAGTTTTGGTGGAAGTTTTAATAAAACAGGTTTACCATGAGACACTCGAGTTGTTCTTCAGGCACAGAGTCTACAAGAGCAAATGAAAGAGAAGCACCGCTCTACAAAGGCGAACGCGCAGCTGAGGCTATATTGTGGGGAAATGGGGCACACAGCCTCTCTGACCTGCTCTGCAGGCCTGCTGCTAACATCAGAAGCTCCAAGGATTCTTGAAAATGATGGTCTAAGCTATAAATACCTTACCTGCTTCACCGAGTACCCTAAAACTGTAGTTTCAGTCTCAGGCTGCTCGTTTGCCAGTTGCTTGCAGAAAGTAGGAGACACTGGCCACTTGCCAAGAACCGTCTTGGATGGGGTAGGAACAAATTGTAAAAATGAGGATAAAACAGGGAGCTGAATTTTAACAATGTTTGTCTCTGGGTTTTCTGTGTGTCTGTGACTGTGACCCCTGATCTGCAGTTTGGGAACTTTGCTGTGATGACAGAAGTGTGCCCGTAACAAGGAAGAGTGCAGAGTTTTTCCGATGTTGTTCTCTGCTGTGAGCTGGCAGCTGGCCATGCTGTTGCCTTCCTGTAAAGAGCCAAGACAGAAAGCTGAAATTATGCCAGTTTTTGTTTTCTGTTGGTTTATTCCCCCCCACGCCCTCCTGCAAGTGCTGCGCTAAGCTCATTTTAAGCTATCTTTTGCATTGTATTAAAAATATGCTGGAGTTAGGGAGGTTACTCTAAACACTTGTTTTTGAGCACCAGATTTTTAGCCTGGTCATGGTTTATGTAGAAAAGACCTAAAGCAGTTTACAAACTGGGGAGCTGAGCCCCACGTCCTCAACAGGGCGAGCATCTAGTGTAGGATCTGCTCTGCTCCGTTCCCCAAGCCCAGCTCTATGCTCCTTCAGAGGAACTCCTTCCCTCAGACCTGACTGAAGGGACCCGCTGTGCGGAGAGAAGCCAGTGGGATGGTTTGTGAGACCATGGAGGTGACAGAGAAAGGAGATTAAGCTGGGCTGAGGTTTCCGTTTGAAAGAGAACAAACATATGTTCATGTAGGATGTGCCCGAGTGCTGTGAGAAAATGAAATTGTATGTTAAATGTGCCATCTTTATGCTCCTTGGCCTGCTTCCAAGTGAGGCTTCCAACCAGAAGGTGATTCAGTGCCTTCCTATTATGGTGGGCCGAGTAGGAAAAACTCTCAGACGATTCACCCCTGTATTTTATTTACTTCTTTTTTCTTTTAATGCTGCTTCTCTGAAAATAGCACTGATCTGGTTTAAAACTGCTGATACTAGTTTTAGATTTGAGGTAAACGTTGGAGTGCCATTGAGGAAACTGCGCGCTGTGTGTGTCTGCTCTGTACCGGCCCTCTCTGGAAGTCATGGCACAGTAGGCAGCAGGAATAGTTTTTCAGAGCTTTATTGGGAATTACTTCTCCAATCACTACTGCCTCAAGAATTTTGTAGAAGTGTTCATACCTTTGATGTAGTGCTCTACTGGGGGACTGTAGAAGTGGAAGGTATGAAAGAGGGATTTCAAACAACGTCATCGTTCAAATGGGTTTTTTGCAGAGGCCATAGTGCCTGTAACCAGCCTGCTTTGTGCTGGTACGGTCAATAGCTTTGATAGAGTGCTGTCAGGGGAGAGCTCTACTGTTTTCTTAAAAAAATACTGTAAATAACAACTGGAGCTACAAATGGACCCAGGCATTGTGATGCTCGGTGCTGCGCTCCCACATTCTTCTTTGGCTGCACAAACCACAGTGTCAGCAGTTCTGTTTCTGGTATGGGGACAGCTGTGCCCCATGGTAAATAGTGCAGCAGTTGGGAGATATCTCAGCTAAAGAGCAGGACATGGCAATGCTGTAAAATCCTGTCTATCACTAGGAGCTGGCATCAAAACTTTCTGTGTCCGTCCAGGTTTCACAGGCCTTCCCCCCTCAAAAAAGAAGAGGCCTGATTATAACACAAGACAGAGAGGAAATAGGTAGGAGAATTCAGGCTGGAAGGGGCCTCAGCAGGGCATCTCATTGACAACAGAGAACCCGTAACCTTTCTGGACAATTTCATCCAATCCTTGACTCTTCTCATGGTGAGAAAGTTTTTTTTTTTTTTTTTCCTTATGTCCAGTCTGAGCCTCTTCTATAGAATCGCAGAATGGTTTGGGTGGGAAGGGACCTTAAAGCCCACCCAGTGCCACACCCCTGCCCTGGGCAGGGACACCTCCCACCAGACCAGGTTGCTCCAAGCCCCATCCAGCCTGGCCTTGAACCCCTCCAGGGATGGGGCAGCCACAGCTTCTCTGGGCAACCTGGGCCAGGCTCTCACCACCCTCACACTGAAAAATTTCTTCCTGGGATTTCATCTAATTCTCCCCCCTTTCAGTTTGACGCTATTGCCCCTAGTCCTATCACTACATGCCCTTGTAAAAAGTCCCTCTTCAGCTTTCTTGTAGCCCCCCGTCCAATACAGGAAAGCTGCTGTGAAGTCATTTTTACTCTGTAAGTTTTTTTTGCTCTATCATCTGTTCACAGAAATGCTACTCTTTCAGAAGAGGATGATGTTGAATGGCTGTTGTAGAGATCAGGCCAGTGACTTGGATCCCGGTACCTGCCTCAAGGGCCAATTAAACAGCTGTTGAATATAATGCAATACTTGGGTTTTGTGAGTTGTGCAACAGACTTCTGAGTTGTACAGCACTGTCCAATTAGGGTGTTTCTGGGTCTGCAGTAGGGGCAGAATTTTGACAGAATGTTACTGTCAAAAAGCAGAAGTGTGGGTGAGACACAGTTTGAGGATCATATTCTTGGAATTATGCGTTTAAATTAAGCCTAAATTCACTGGGATTTTTTGGTCTAGAGCAAGGCTTTTTGGTCTAGAGCCAAAGTTAATTCCTGAGACTGTCATCCCCTTGGACTTTTCCCAGGGATGGGAAAAAACGGAACCTTGACAAGAAATTATGATGAGGAGCCTGGACCTACAAGAGCTGTGTAATTGCATGTGGCCTTGTAGAACCTACAGAAGGTTGAGCTGCATAAAGAGAATATAGGCAGAAACTCCCTTGTCTTGTGTTTTGCCTCATTATGGACAAAGAAAGATGGCAGGATGGAAATGGGAACCACAAGCCTTGCCTGACACTTCTGTTGGATTTCCTGTGTTTTCCAGTGTTAACTTTTGAGCACTGTTATCTGTTCTCCTTTCCCACTCTGAGTTTTGGTCAGACAGCCACTCTGCTTGGGTTGGCTATCGCCATATATTATGAATTATAAACAACCTACCCCGTTGTGTGGCCTTATGGCTTCTTGGTCATGTTCAGTTCTAATCAGTGAATTTTCATTCCTCCCTAGCTTTAAAACCATCTTTACGCTAATGTGGGAAGCTCTCTGCCTCTTCTCTCTGGTAACTGCTCCGCAGTCCTGTAAAACAGAAGAGAGAACCCTTTTACGTCCTATCGGCATTTAATCAACTTACACACAACAATAAGCCATAGCTGCTGCCATTCCATAGCAAAATACCTTCAAAACCTTTGTTGCAATAAGAGTTTAGGAATATGTTTGTGTTCAGGATGTATAAGCATAAATTCATTTAGTATCAGTGATTATCTAGGAAATGGAGGATAGCTGAACTATTTTAAAATTCAGGATGTTGTTAAATAGAGGAAAAGGAAAGTTCCCTCCTCTCTTTAGAGTTTTTATTTTATGAGGTGGGAGGACAATAGCATAAACACAGATTTGTTTTTACACAGACTTTCTAGTCAAGTGCTTTATGTTAAACTGAAATGCATTTATATGGTATATAAAGGAATTTAGAATTGAAATGAGAAATTAATTTAACAGGCTTTTGCCACCACAGGCCATAAAAAGCGCAGAGGCTAATGGCATGAGGAACACAGGTCTTTGCATCCTGATTAAAGTAAGTCCTCTCCCAGCCTGTTTCCTGCTCTCCATGGGGCATCATCGCTTTTACTGTGATCTGCCAAGGTTACTCTCTTTGTTCTTTATTACACATTGTGATAAAAATATTATGCTGTTCTTGCATGTGCAGAGCTTCTGACCAACGTTCTGTGATTGTTTGGTGCACAAGGAAAGGAGAATTAAAGTTTCAGTCCTGAAAGTTACCAATGGTGACACCGGGTATTTTTACTGAAGGACATTAGCTGATGCGCTACCATTTCCTTTAGTACGGATCATGCATCCTAATGTCATAATCTGTCATAAAAATCTTTAGAAAGAAAGGTCTGTTTAATCATTACCACTGTAAATCTCAAAATATGAGGACTCATTCTGTGCTTCCTGATCCCAGTTTGAGTGGGATGGTTTTTTTTGCTCTGCATCCAGTTTGATGACAAACTGTAACCAGCGTATAACAGTAACAGTAGGTTTTACAGTTTACACCATCTTCTCAGAAAATCACAGAATGCTACGGGGCTGGAAGAGACCTCTTGGGGATCATCTGCTCCAACCCCCTGCCAGAGCAGGTTGCACAGGAACGTGTCCAGGTGAGTTTGGAATGTTTCCAGAGATGGAGACTTCACCAACTCTCTGGGCAGCCTCTGCCGGGGCTCTGCCACCCTCACAGCAAAGACGTTCTTCCTTGTGTTGAGAACTCTGGGCAGCCTCTGCCGGGGCTCTGCCACCCCTCTTGTCCCGTCACTGGGCACCACTGAAAAAAGCCTGGCCCCATCTTCCTAACACCCACCCTACAAGTATTTCTAGGTGTTGATCAGATTCCCCCCTCAGACTCCTCTTCTCCAGACTAAAAAGCCCCAAGTGCCCCAGCCTTTCCTCAGCAGAGAGATGTTCTAGTCCCCTCATCTTTGTAGCCCTCTGCTGTACCTTCTCCAGCAGCCCCTGTCCCTCTCTCCATCCCATTTTATGTTGCTTATTTCCAAGTCTTAATTTGATTGTTCATTATATTCTTTTAGAGATGAATTAAAAACCAGAGTATCTGACGCAAACTACAGTAGGCTTATACCACAGGTGGTCAGGAACCCTGAGTGAAAAAATCCAATACAATTGGTAACAGCAGGCTAAACACAATGGATAATTCAATGTTTACTTTTTTAAATCACCATGTTCTTGAGGAAGTTGTACCTGTCTGTAAAAGCAGGAGGATTAGCCTATGTGGTATAAGAGAAGGATTTATTTGACTATGGTAATTTCCTTATTGGCATTCTTACATGAATGGAGACTGAGTAACATACACAACTGGTGGCAAAAACATATTCTGAGCCAGCTGCTTCTTGCTGTTCTCCTATAATTCATTAAATAATGTAATAAATAAATGTAGAAATACGGAGACATCTGCTTTATGTTTTAAGTACATGAAGGTTCCATAAAGAAACATAAAGAAAGTGGTGGGAACGAAGGGTACTTTTATGAAGGAATAGTTAGCTTTTCTGGAGCACTTTCTGTGAAAGAATTGACAACTTCCCAGAAGAAATTCAGTCAGGGAAATGAAGCGTGTCAGAATTCTCAATCATTGCATGACAAATTCGAAGCATCTATTAACATGTAATAGATGAAAGTAGGGCTGCAGATGATAATAAATACATTGGCAAGTTGTTAAAATGATCTTTTAACTGCTACATTTGGCTATTCAAGTGTATTTTGTTAATCTTTTATAAACCAGGAATGAAACTGATCCTTCTCTACTACTTCTTCAAGGTGTTCCACTCTTCAAAGAACCCTCGGATTTCTGAAGTGCCTACTGCTAATCCTTTCATCTGCCTGAGAGAGCATCTGAAGGCTGGTGAGTGGTTATGTGCTAGGGACACATGTTTGGGGAGATAGCTCAAAATAAAGGCTTGTATGTTTGTACCTTTGAAAGCCTTTCCAAATTAGTTTCTGGTGCAATGATGATTGAATGTGTTCTCAGTGTTTCTTTGCATTAAAAAAAAAAAAATCAGTTGTCAGTTCTTCGTGATCTTGTGTATGAAGCAGATACACACTGCGGTTTGTACCTGTCTCTTAAGTGTTTTCACAAGGTGACAGTGAGAGAAACAGAGAGAGGATTATTTCTCTTCGTGGAGTAAAACGTCTGCAGCTACTTGACCTAAAAGAGAGGGTTTGAGATTATTTTCCTACTCCCCTCCAGCTTTGCATACTCTTCAACTGTGGATTTTTGATGTTGCAATAATGTTCTCTGCCAGGTCTCTTTCTAGAGGGCATCACTCTTGTCTCTTCAGTTTTATTTGTGTTTACTGCTGTTCTCCATGACAGAAAGCCTTCCTTCTGTCCTGTTTGTACAGCACTGTGGCATCTGGTCTGCATCTGGAAGGTTGGGAATAGGAATAAGGAAAAATAACTGGGAGAAAAGCTGTCTGAACCAGATAGAGAGCTGCCACTGGCCGGTATCTTTGCCACTGTCCTGGGATAAGACTTGTAGACTTGTGCTCAGCAAAGAGGTGTCCACAGGGCAGCAGGCGCTGCTGCACAAAGGCATGAAGCCAGTAGCATATACAAGTAGGAGGATGTCTACGAAACGCTGCTCATAATTGCAAAGGGATCGTTGGGAAGTTATTTCAAGGCTTTCAGGTGAGGATAGAAGATATACTGGGATGACAGGTCTAACAGACACTTGTTGCGAGTAGAAACTGGGGCAGTGCTGAAGATGTGTAAGGAATCTCCACTGGCAGAAATCATTTCCCACCCCACCTCGGCATCTCCCCACCTCCCGCACTCCGCTCTGCTCTCTTGCACACCGCATCACTGCATCTGAGGCAGAACAGGGCAGGGGGGAGAAGCACCTTTGCTCCAGAATGGAAAAGACAGATTTGTTCTACAAGCTTTCTCACCTGGAAAAAATAATAAAAGATTGCAGTTTTCCTCGATAGCAAATAATACAGAGAGCAACAGCAAATCTTCCAGCTGTGGCTGGGACTGTAGGTTATTACTGCCATGGGCAGCTTGTCAGTGACAAGTTATGAAGAGAATTAAACACAACTGCTGTGGCCCACCCCATATGAACTGAAACTTGATATCGACATCGAAACCCCACCTAACTCATAAAGATTGGAAGCAATGCATTAAAACCAGCAACGATAACAAAATTATTCATTCCAGGCCTTGTTCTTAGTGAGGCTGAGGCAGAATGGACCAGGGACAAATGGTATCGCTGCTTCTGTATGTTGTGTTAATATTTCACAGTGCTTCTCAGTGCCACACCTGATGTCATTAGAGCTATACTTTCCTTCCATAAAATGAAGAGTTAATGTATTACCAAAGAAAATGATTGTGGGAAGGAAACTTATGAAATGAGAAAAGCAAAAGACAGTTTTCATTAAGAACTGTATTCCTGAAGAGCATAGTTAACTTGGGGGATGATGGGAATGGCTAAATGTGGGGAAACAGCTGTGTTGATAGTGTGCTGTTAGGATGAAAATCTTTATTTCACAAAACACTTGCTCATGAAAATTGAGTTCAGGTTCTGTAAGAGTGCTGGGAAACCCACACCAGGGTTAAGGTAGCACTTCCAAACTCTTGCCCCATAGCATCAATAATTAAAATGTAACTGTATAAATATGTTGAATATGTGAAGTAGACAACATGCACTGGATGCTATTTGTTGTTCTTGGGTGCAAATTCTTTTAGCTGTAACGTTCCCTAACAGTTGTGATGGGAACAGAGGGTATGGGGAGATATAGGTTATGACCACAAGGGGTATCTCATCAAACAGGATAGAGAGGACCCAAACTTAGGGGGAGTGGGAGTAAAGCAGTAAAGGTGTCACAAGAAAAGCCTTTTGGAAGGCAGTGTTTCGAGCATCGATCCCTATTTCCTTTTGTCCTTGCTGATCCTCCCTACAGGTGTCAGGAGCCTAATTAGCCTTTCCCCATCGCGCATTATCCAACCAGCTCAAAACCCGTAGATGTTGTTTCAGTCTACCCGCGTTTGCATGTATGTTGCTCCTGGATATGATTATACTGCATTTTAATAACGTTTCAGTAAGGGGCTGCCTTGAATTGCTTGTTGTGGAAGAAGGAGCCTCTGATATAGAGGAAGGAAAATAAATGTGCATAATGGGATGAAAAGCTGAAGCAGAATCACTTTTTGGTGCTTTCATCAGCAAGGGTACTTAAAGTCCTAGGAAGAAACTTCTTAAAGCTCAAGCCCAGCTCTGGCAAGGGCACCACTGTGATTTTTCTTGACTCTGCCTTGCAGCCAGTAGAAGAGTTGCCTGATTATTGGTGTTTAAAATGCAGCGCTGACATCAGAATACAGTTGCTGTATTAGGCCCATTTATAGTCAGTCACCAGACAGTTCTTTAATTGGAAAGAACTTGAAATTAATACTCGCTTTGGCTTTGTCCAGAAATATGGTGTATTCCATTCTTTCCCAGTACTTGACCAGGTAGTCAGTAATTACACTAACAGTGTTTTCTTCATTATTAAAGATTGTCTTATCTAACTAATATTAATAGATTACATGCATCTTGAATAATTGGTGCTTTCAGGACTTTTTATAACCATATATATATGGTTTTGTCTTCTCTTTGCTTCTTCCTGACTCCTTAGACACAATGTTTTTCCTGGTAGGCAAAATGCCATTTTTATCTCTAGGCTTAAATTGTTTCACTGTTTTCTAGCAACAATAGCAAGTTGTAACTCTAACCAACAATGCGAGTCTGTCCGGTCCTGAGCCTCCCACTGCTCTTTGCAAGAGCGAGGCTGTTGTAGCTGTAAAACATCCCGTTACACAGTGCTCCCAATAGTCTGCTGCAGACACAGGAGCAAGGCATGGCTTTCGGATCATCTGTTCCAAGCTTTTTTGGAATCTTCATATTTTTGAGATTTTTTTTTTTTTTTTAAATAAAGGAACTATCGTGATACACAGCTTGTTATTAAACTAGCTAGAAAAAAAAACCCCAAACCCTAGAGTTTTCAGGGATTTTCTTGTCTTGCTGATTTGACACACATTTGGTTTTTAATGATAATACTTACCATGAACTTGGCACCTTTTCTCCAAGAGCTTTTGCTTTGTAGCTATCCAAGCTTTCTAAGACCATTTGCTGAAACGTGAGATTAAAAGTATTGAAGTAATTTGAATTTCATAGTCCCTGCAAGTATTATTTGTTTCTTAACTATGTTTTTTTCAGTACTTTGGCATTTCACAGATTGGGAAATAGATATTCCATAGAGCGTGTCTCGTTTATACAATACAGGTTGTTGAAAGCTGGAAAAGTTTCTTTGTAGGAATTTAATTTTTATTGAAGTCATTAAAACCATTAAATTTTGGTTGAAAAATCTACACCTAGACATCTCAGGTGTAGAATGTTGTCATTGTGTCTCATAGGAATTACAGATCACACTTCTCACTTTCCTGCCCGTAGGGCTGGCCACCCTTTGGCTACCAGAGACACTGTCGCACTGTAACCCCAATGCCCCTTCTTTTCACTTGATTGCTATAAACAATGCTCGTACCCATTAAAAATTCCTCTTTTTTTTTTAGCCTGTTTCTCTACATGAGTGAAGCCCTGTGTTCAAAATGCTATGATATATCGCCATTTCCACAGCAGCCAACGTGCTCTCTGTCTTGATCGTTATTTACATATTACTTTTAGAAAAGTGTGTTACAGCTGAGCGAGTACTTCTCAAGTTCAACTTCTACAATCAGACCAGTAACATTTCATTCTTGCAGGCTCTGGTTCAAGTGTATTCAACATTGTTCTACAAACTGACTGCATTTATTCCAAGCAGAATTTTTTTATCCTAGTAAATCTCATGTTTTCCAACTGAAAGAAGGCATAAACATTTTGGTCTCAACAGTGAAATTCTCCTGGTTTCTGAGCTTTCATTTCTGAGAAGAGTTATGCTATCAAATAAGACTGTTCATTCAGATTCAAGTATTCCCTTTCAGAGACCTCAGCAGAAGACGGTCTCAAGTGGCACCAGCGACTCCTGTAAGTCTACTACATTTAGAGGATGCCACAGGAGTAAAGATTAGGGAATCAAGATTACCCTTCCCAGAGACCAAGGAGCCAGATCAGGATTTTACTGAATACAATTATCTAACTCACTCTTCAGCAGAGCAGGGATCTTCCCAAATACTGTCCAGAAAGGAAGTAAAAAAAAAAAATCATGGAAAAATGAAATATCCAACTATGGATCACTTAAAACAATAGGAGAGGGGTAGAGTCCATGATCTTGTTAAGGTTCTGAATGAAATAATTTGGGGATTATAAATGTGAGTGTTGAACAATGAGGTAGGGTTTGGGTGATATGCACATTTGTTTATTATATGCATATTCTATGCATAATGAGGCACCTTGACTTATGCAATAGATGTAGATATGGGCTGCTGCTGTTGTTGGAAGTGCTGGTCTTGTGAATATTCAAGCTTCCTCTCCCACTCCTGGCAAATGTCAGTTTATGTGTCTGGCAACAAATAACATTTATACATTGTGAAAGTCTGAGGATATAATACTCTCTTACCCTCAATGTTCTGCTAGTTTTAGATCCATAAAAATGAACGCAAGTACTTCTAATTAAAAAGCTTTTATGGATGAAGACAACTTTTTGTAGTGCTGTAGGAAAGAAACGTATCCCTGCTTGTCATCTTTTCTGTGCTTTTGAATGGACTTAAAGGATCAAATGATAAATCTTGTGCCAGGTACCAATGTTGATCTGAGAAGAGCGTGTTATACCTGTTTTGATACTTTCTTATTATTTTTCACGCTAGTAGCATGAATTCAAAGATCCTGCTGTTATTTGATAAAGTAGCAAATCTCATTTTTATTGAAAATAAAAGGGAGTGAATGTATCACTAGCAGGAAGTTTTGGATTTGTGTGTTCCAAAACTAAATATGTCAAATGAGATCTGCTGGATTGTGAAGAAAGTATTAGAGCTTTAAATTCAGTATCTCAGAAACTCCCGGTAATGGGAAAGACCTGCAGCACTAATATTAATCTGACAAGAGCAACGTTATGCAGTGTTTATTCATATTCACAGCTAAAGAGAAGTCAGACTTTAAAACAGCATTACTGTAACTGTTCCTTTTTTCACCCCTTTGGTATTCCCCATCCTTGTTTGGTTCAGATATCTCTCACTGCCTCCTTTCTCTTTGAGCTACAGCTAGAAAACGGTGGTAGATACAGTCTAAGGCGTTTCAGAATATTGGTTCTCACAGGCTTTGAAAATACTCTGTCCAAAATTCAGTGGGGAGGGGGGTGGGGACGGCAGCTGAGCACCTTCATTGATACTTCCTGGGAGAAGCAAGCATTTAGGAAAAAATTACTACCTTATAAGAACTCATCAGTTAAATTCCTGGCTGACAAGTTGTCCTTAAGAATCAGAATACAGAGACTTCGAACTGCAAGGATCTGTAATAGAAAAGACCTAATTCATACCTGTGAATTCACAGCAGAGACTTAAGCTCAACATATTCCCATCCCATACAAGCACTCTAACATTATACACGGGGTTCTCAAGTGACTATCTGTCTTTCGCTATGAGGATTTAGATAAACCTTCATTGTGTAACGGAATATCCATAATTTTCACTGGAGCAGAGGGGCTATGTTTAGACATAAATGTGCTATGCTCCGGGCCACATGCAAGATCCTGATTTGACTCAGAATATAAATTAAAGCCGAATCTTTTTTCTTTAAAAAGAATGACCCAAATTCCATTACATTCCTTGGGAACACCCCTTTCCTTCCCACCCCATTTACCATGAAAAATATTCACATCTTGGCGTGATCCTTTTGAAGAAGCAAAATGTTTTGGATCGGGGGAAAAGCAATGGATGTGGAGACAGGGGAAGGGGGATAGTTCATCAGCTCTACATGAAATTCAGATAGGAATTGCTTTGGTGAAAAGTTTGTGACCTTTGAGAAAGCCAAGACCAGCAACCAGTGAACCAAGTACAGCACATAGATCTGGTATGTTTTCAGAATTTCTAATCCTGTCTTTGTCCAAATCGCTTTTGTGAAAAACTTTTATGTGGGGCTCCCCCAAGACAAATACCCAGGACCTTCATTTTTGCGCACTAGGGAGCATGACACAGTTTGGCACTAAAACAGCCATGGAGACACCATGAAGACTTGACCCTACCAGAAGATCTCTATTTAGCAAAGACTTCTGTGTCTCCAAGTGTCCCACTCCCGAAAGGAAATAACAGTTTTGTTCATTTACTCATCACTCAGGAAGCTGTGGGGACTTGAACCCAGGCGCCTCAAGTCTCAGCACATCCTTCCTCTCCAGATTCTGCAGTTCAAATGTGGTGCCGAAGACAGGGAAGGAAGCAAAATTTCATCATCTTCTTTAAAAAACAGGAAAAGTGGGTTTCCCTACGTTGTACTGTGTGTTTCTTGTCTTGCTGGATAATGAATTAGCTTTTCAGTGTTGGTTTTACTTTGCCTCTTGCTATTAGAACTGGAAATCCTGGAAAGTCTATAGAGAAAGAACTGATAAACATGTGGTTTGGCTTTTAACAGATATGAGTAGTTTCAGTATTTCATGGGATGCTGATAACCTGTCGGTTCAAAACATATGCTTTGACAGTCTGGGTATGATTTATCTTTATAGGGAACCTGGCATAAATTTCCAAAACACTTCTAGTCTATGATAACACACATTTTTATTCCACTTCCTTCCATTGTTATATACAAAACATGACCTGATGAGTGGTTACACAATGCAGCATTAAAAGTTCTCCAACATAACTTTTACTAGGCACAAGTCAGGGGAAAAAAAAAAGTTTTATGAGTGGCCATACGTTGCAAATGCTCATTCTACATATACTCATACTGATCAAATACATTGCCATGAAACCACAAACAATGAACTCTTCACTACGGAGTGTCCATTTATCAGTGGTGTTTAGGATCAGAAATCCCCAAGTGTTCTTTCAGTTTCATCCTTTGATAGCTGAAGAGTTTTAAACAAGAGAATAATCAAACTTGAAGAATGAATTGATTCAAGTTTCAGGGGATTAGGAGAACACTATTGTATTAAAAAAAAAACAACAAAAAAACAAACAACCAAGTATCTGAATTGTCAACATTTTAATTGACACAAGGATGATCTCTGGTGACCCAGAGGTTTTAAACTTCTGAGGTCAGTACAGTAGGGTATTCTTAAAAACCACTTCCCATTTGCTGTGGGGTGGCAGTTGCTGCACAACTGCAGAAAAAAAGCCGTCAGAAAACAAACAAGCAAACAAAGATTCTAAATGAATATGTATAAATGGGTTTCTAATGAGAAGAAATTAAGTAATGCCTCATCCATCTCGGGTTCTCGGGCGTAATGGAAAACTTCTCCCACATTTGCAGAGCTGAAAGCTTTTTTTATTTATTGTACTTTTTTTTCAGCCAAGCATAAAAGTTGGGATGACACAGGAAAATAGCATATATGAGCAAGAATCAATGTATGTCGCTACCTTAGCAAAGGGAGTTGGTTTTGGCAGCAGTCTTTTAACCATGTGGAGGCTGATGATGATGTTCTGCTCTTGAACAGGAAAAAACAGAGAGAATCAGGCGGTCAAATTGCCACGTTTCTGTTAAAAAGAAAGTAATAGAAATGGTCCTGTTGTAGCCTTTCTGCTGGACAGCTCTGTAGTAAGGAAAGCAAGCCTGCTTCACAGTTAATAGAGTGACAGATCTGAGAAAACAATAGCAGCTCTAACATCACAGCATGATAAACTAAAAGAAATATAAAGGCTAATCACTGAGTCCTCTCTCAAGCAAAATTCTTTTTGAAGCCACGGTTATCAGTGTTTGGTAAAAATGGATAACTGTAATGCCAGGTCCAGTAGCGCTTCTTATATTATCTACTACATTAAATCCCCGACAAATATTTAATGGGATTAAATCTGTCTTCTGCTCTAGATTTATACAGCACAGGGAGGGTATAAATTTTATTAAAGCTCCATGTAATAGATATTTGTATTCTGAATAGAAAATCTCATTTTAAAAATCACATCAGTTTTACATTCTCTATTTTATTCCTCTTCGATCATCACTTCCCAAAATACGTTCCCATTAATTTAATACTTTTATTCACTTCCCTTACCTTCAGCGACTTGTAAGGTACTCATTGCAGTAGCTCTACACTCACATTCAAATCACACGCTTTATACAGATTTTTACAGAAATTATTCTGTGCTTAGCAAGGAGCTGCACATCCTCAGTGACGGTTAAAATCAATGAGACTTGACATATTCAGTGCAAAAGGGAGACTCTCTTTCTTACAGGCTTAATAAAGCAGCTCCTCTCACTGTGCATAAGGTTTTTGTATGGATAAGTAAACATACAGATCTTCTGGTAAAAATCAGAAATAGGAAGGAAAACTTATCTCCACTTATTTTCCTCTTTCGTCAGCAAAATACAGTATCCATTTATGGAAAAGCACATATTTCCCTTCTCTTTATTTTGTTCCACAGAATTAATACATGCATCTATCATGATTCTTGTCTGATTGCACCCAGGCAAGGCATCGTCTCTCCCTTAGGCCACTCCATAAATGAAAGTACTTTGCAGGGTACAATATGCCTTTCGCAAACAGATGCTAACTTCTCTGCCCGTGCTTCGAGCCAAAAAACCCCAAATGGGCTTGTATTCTGAAGCTGGATGTAGATACCTAACAGATGCTGCAGAACTTGGAGGCCAAATTCACAGTTGTACACTCTTTTAGCAAAGATGCATGGCAAAACTCAATGTATAGTGAGTTCATCTGCTAACTCCAAACTGAAGCACTGATTTGAATAGCCCTTATATAGCTATGTAGAGTTTTGGCTGTGGCTATGAATGAAATTAGTTTGGAACATATATTAATATGTGTTGTATATAATCAGGTCAGGTGTACTCATCTGTAAAGCATTAAGAACCTTTGCGCTGTTTCCACTTCTGAATTAAAAGAGAGCTTTTCTTTCTTTCAGACAGCCCCCTCTCACCTCCTTTTATTGTCATACTTACCTGGAGAATAACTGTTTTAGTGGGTGGAGCATACACCATCCCTGCAGAAACTTCCATGATTGCACTGAAATAGGGTCATAGAGGAAAGCACTATATAACTACTATATAATGGCTATCACTACCTATATCAACAGATGAATAGGACGTTGCCACCTTTTCCTGCGGTGGAAAGCTATTTTTATTTATTTATTTATTTATTTAAATTTAACTGCAGAGTGTAAGCTTCAAATGCACTGGGCTCCCCAACGTTTGTAATAAATAAAACTACACAGTAAACCATTTTATGAGCATTTCAATCTGCTGGCATTTCCTTAACGAAGACAGTACTACCACTGCCTGGAACAGGGATGGTGCATCAGCCGAGTAACTTTGTGATGTATAAATTATGGCATCTGTCTCCTATACAGAAGTTTGCATTCTGCATTGATGAATGAACCTGTGTGCATTTAAACAGATTAATTTTTTGAAAATGAATATCTACCTTCCTAGGAAATTTCCATTGTGTTAAATTACTTTTTAAAAACCATATTACATGAGTAGCGTTGGTGCGTATCGAGTCATAAAGCTGGCATTTCCTGCCACAAAGGAGCCCTTGAAAACATCAACTGATAAAACATAGACTGTTTAAGATTTACTGCTTCGTTGAAATTCTAAGAAAGGTTGTTTAGGTGAAAATATTTTGTACCTTACTGTATCAAACTGCACAATGCAACAATTTTGGGGGTTTTTTGCTGTGATTGTATATGCCAGTGGTGAGAGAGATCCAATTACTCATACCTATCATACATACAAAATGGAATGAACTTCAGAATCTTCCATTTTTTTCCTACTAACATACATAAACCATACATGTTCCCACCCTAAGACATTGACTGCTTACGGCAGGTAGAGGAACTGCTCTGTGGAAAGTCAAGGTTTCACGCTTTTTAAAAGGTGTAAAGCTTTTATGTAAATTATTTTAAAATAAGAATTAAGAGCTAATTTAAAATACACTTTCAATTGCTGCAGACATAGCAATTCATCCATACAGCGCATGTTGAGGGTGGGGGATAAGGTCAGATTTTAAACTGTTTATAGCAGAACTGAGAAATACCTTGGCCTGTTAGTAGAAAGGCAGCTATGAAAGGCAGTTGCAGCCTGAAGTCAACAAACAGACTGATAGTATCTTATTTTAATGCTGGTACGTGTGCATATATGTGTGTGCATATATGTCTTGAAGCATCTACTGCATGACAAGATCACCGACTCTTTTGGGGATCAACAGCTCTGGGGTTTCACCACAATGTCACTGTAAAAATAAGCTGAGTTTTATTACAATAAAGATGAACGTTGTATTGTGAGGGTTTGAAGATTTGAAGATACTGAGGATAAACAGAGGCAGCAGAAGGGAAAGTAAGTTAGATCCTTAGACTTTAATCAGTCTTAAATGTGCTCTGGAGGTACCTAAGCAGATGTGGTTGTTATGCTTTCGGTATCAACAATTCTGCTCAGTAGTTAAAACACTCCCAGGGAACTACTTCAGAGTTAATTGACACACTGTCCCTCCTAATGGTAGAGGAGAACTGGGAAACAAATAGCAAATGTGAGTTCTTTATTCAGGTGCTGGAAGGAGAAACAATTCCTTGCTTCCCTGCTCTGGGGCATCAAGAATGGGTTTAGGCCACCCGTGTCTCCACAAAGGGTTTGCTGGAGGTCTAAGCCAGCAATTATTTGTCCATAAGAAGCTCCAGAGCAGAGTGTAGAGATGTAAAGATCCTCATCGTGCACTTGTGTCTGGATGGGAAATGACCAGAGATGGTGCAACCAGTGAGGTCTCTTTCCAGAAGGGCAGGTTCCTGCCTCAGCAATCTGGTAGGACTTCAGATCTGAAACTCCAGATTCTTCTCTGGGGAAAACTTCCAAAACTTTCTGGAGAAATCCTCGGTGGACCATGCTGAAATTTCCTTGTGCTCTCCTAATACTTGCATCTTACTTTTTTCTCTGGCACAGGGATTTCAGCCCCTGCTGCTCTCTGTCCCTCAATTATGGCTCTTGCTTGTTGTTCATAGGGATTCTCATCAGTACAGCACAAATCCTGTGTTCCCTGTTTGCGCTGCAGCTTTTGGGCTTTCTTAGCTGTGACACTTAGGAAACCAGCACAATATTGCAAAGAAACCAGAAAGAACCTAGAAAAAACAAAAGGTTTGATAAATGGGAGAACTATATGAATTAAGTGTTTGCTCTGGGGTTTTTTTCTGTCACTTCCCCCACCCTTTTTTTTTTTTACTCCTGCTTTTTTTCCTTTATTCTTTATCTAATTTTTGAATCTAAACTTGGGTTCATTTTGTAAAGTATTTTGCTAAACGCTGCTGGCTGTAGTTCTATTTTATTGATACCCCGTATGAAAAACAAGTTTGCTGCTCTGCCAGGGAGCCAGTTTTGCAGCTACACCACCAAAAGCTCCCCATCACCTTCCTCTTCACGGTACTGTTTTCCCGTCGCAGCACAACAGACTTTTCTACACGGGCCCGTGTCACAGAGATACAGACAGCAGTGGGGAGTCTGTGTGGGTGTTTCCTCACCCTACCCAAAGGGATTAGGGCAGCAGGGCTTTTCCACCTTTTTAATGCTTCCCTTTCAAATCCTCGCTGCTTCCTTCTTGATCCTTCTTGTTCAGTGGGCAAGCGGAAAAGGCTCCGTGGGCCACTGGTGGCTCCTGGGTCACCATTTGGGAACTGCAGCAGCACACAGCCCATGTTACCATGCCCAAACCTGCTCCTATACCATTCTCCTCCACCTCAACCCCCCACAGGAGTGATCACACAGGGTAAAGTCACATGGCTGCAGAAATGACGGCTTGAGGGTTGGAGTCGGTGAAGCTGCACCCCTGGCATCAAGACTGGTAAACCTTCATCAGGTACCACAGTTGGTGTAATGGATCACAGAGCCACATGTCACCTCTCTGCACCCTCCCTGACTCAGGCAGCATTTTTAGCAGTGAGACGGTGGCCTCTGAGCAGATTTTTGGCTGGCCTAGCTGCCCTCTACCAGTTTGCCCTGTTTGACCCAGTCACTGGTGCCAGGTGGTGGAGAGTTGAGCTGGGGAGGCTGCTGGGTGTTTTCTGTATTGGGTATCCTACGAGAAGACCTTCCTCAAAAACAACGCCGCTGTACAGTTGAGTCATGTTCTTTTTGCTTGTGACAGTACCTGTTGACACTTACGCATGTGAATGATTCAACTAAATGTGTTCTCCTCCCTCTCACTTATCACTGCATTGAAATTGGACATTCCGCATATGAAAATTACAGGTTCGTGTGAGTTGTGCTCAGAAGGGTGATTCACAGAGCAGCATAACAGGCAATTGTTGCTGGCATCCAGTGATGACTTCATCCTTGCTGTTGCTTCTGCAACAGAAAGAAGCTGTATCTAGGATGGGTTCCTGACCCTTCACACAGATTGATTATTTTTATTGGGTTTTTTATCCTTTACACTCATCCACGATCAATCCTTTCTTTGGTTGTTTTGAATCCTTAAAAGCACGAGAGTAAGAAACAGTTTGGTACCTTCACTTCTGCACCAAATGCTGGAGGAGGTCACTTTTCTCTTATACACTTTGATGTCCGTGGGCCAGACATCAATCAGTGTACTGTTGTGCAGAGAGCTTTGTATCATGCTCTGGAAAGCCATGAGATACCACCTAGGAATGGGGTCAGCCAGGCCACTGTAAGACGGTGTATACAAGCTGCCCTTGTCTGAAGTAGTGAGCAACCCGAAAGAGGTGGACAGCGTTGAGGAATCGATGGGGTGGGATGATTCCCTCTGTTGTGGCACAATAGCAGAAAAGGTTGGTGGTTTAAGAGGACCAACCACTTGGCTTTCACCCGGATTCCCTGGAGGGGCAGAATTGCAGTAGATGCCCACAGCCAGGTGTGACCACCTCCAGCCACTCTGCCTGAAAAAAATCTCCTTGATGATGATTCTTAAGACTGAAATGTTTCCAGCTAGAATAGGACTTTTTCATTTCAAAATCAGGTTATCTCCTTGGCAGGGCATTAATTAGTGACCTGAAGTTTGAAAAATCTGTACTTTGCAGGGATTATTTCTCTGTGTGTTTATATATCAACCAAGATTTTTCACAAGCATTCAAGCAGCTCCTCCTGGGAACTGTAACCCAACACCAAACACCGGTTCTTAGTCAGCAACTCTGCTTCCAGAACTGACATCCAGAGACAAGGAGAGAAAGCAAAGCCGCCTTGTTATTCAGCTCCCTCTTCTCAACAGGATTTTGTAACAGCTGTGGCACTGCCACACAGCACATGCCTCCTCAAGCCTGAACACTGCCTTGCATACTAAGAAAAGAACAAGGAACCTGTGTTTCAGACCCATATGGGTGATACTGGCCAATATATATACCACTGCAGAAAACTGTATTCCCAGACATGCAAATACTGATGGCAGAGGCCAAATTACTGAAGAAAACCTTCCCCCCCCACAAAGAAGTCTCCAAATTTCCCTTCAGAGGTTGAATCTCAAATAGTTCTCCCAAAGGATTTTTTTGCCTTATCGCAAAAGTCATAGTAATAATAGCTCAAGCATGAACTCTATTAAAGTCTTGGCAACAAAAGGTTTGGGGTATTTGTAATAAGTCATGGATACCAAAATAGACCAGCTACAGAACCGAACAGTAGCAATGTAGTACTCTGTATTTTCCCTTTAGTAAAGAAAAACAATGTCTCTATGAGGCATTGAGTAGTCCATTAGCGAAAACTCTGGAATAGGGGTGGCTTATACACAGGGAAAGGAAGTGAAACAATTTTAACCTTTTTATTTCCTTGCTTTTTTTTTATCTTTTGAGATGAAATTAGGAGTTATTACACTCTAAGGTCTGTACTAAAATGACGTTTACCTTGCTATGACAGACAGTCATGGCCCAAGTTATATTTTCACTCCAAGTTGGCCTGACTGTGTGGGAATCTTTCAAGCCTGGAGTGATCCTAGTGTTATAACGCAGACTCAGGAGCACATAGCTCCTCCTGGGAACTGCAGAGCTAAATCCCTTTGCTTTCTGCTAGAAACTTACTGCTTAATAATTTAGTACATTTTGTGCAGATTTAATTTACTTCTGCCACCAGATGGCACTTGTAGTGGGTTTATGTTGAGAAAATAAGTGTATAAGCTCTCTAAGGCAAAGCATTAAAATCAATTTAAAAGCAGAACACTGTTTACAAACAGGGATTTTGCATAACAAGGGACTGCTTGCTTTGCCAGTTGGATTCTGTAGGAACTGATAGGCAGTGTTTCATCAAGCAGCATATTTACTGTCTTGTTTTTAGAAGGAATGATGTGTACGTGTAGACCTTGTCAAGAATTCTTCATAATTTTGCACTGAAACAGTGTAAGAAAAAGAGTGGAGTGTCTGAACTACAGCTTTCTGACCTTGAGTTCAGAATGTGATGCTCTAACTGCTCTGAAGTGGAATCCAGTTGATGAATCATCATAGAATCATAGAGTGGTAAGAGTTGGAAAGGACCTTAAAGCCCATCCAGTGCCACACCCCTGCCCTGGGCAGGGACACCTCCCATCAGACCAGGTTGCTCCAAGCCCCATCCAACCTGACCTTGAACCCCTCCAGGGATGGGGCAGCCACAGCTTCTCTGGGCAACCTGGGCCAGGGGCTCACCACCCTCACAGCGAAGAAGTTCTTCCTGAGGTTCCATCTCCCCTCTTTTAGTGTAACCCCCTTCCCCCTCATCCTATGGTTCCCCTCCCTGATCCAGAGTTCCTCCCTAGCTTTCCTGGAGCCCCTTTAGGGACTGGAAGGTGCTCTAAGGTCTCCCTGGAGCCTTCTGTTCTCCAGACTGAACCCCCCCAACTCTCTCAGCCTGTCCTCACAGCAGAGGAGCTCCAGCCCTGACAGCATTTCCCTGTCCCTCTTCTGGACCTGCTTCAACAGGGCTATGTCCTTTTGTTGGGGGCCCCAGAACCTGCTGTCATCAGCACCTTTCTGATAAAAAATAGAAAGGAGAACGAGAAATGACAAAAAGGAGAAGGGAAGAGGAAGGAGGGGGAAGAGGAAGGAAAAATGAAAGAAGAAAATTCCTTTAGCAGACTACAGCTGTGATTGCAGCAAATAGAACAAGGGACACCTCCCACCAGACCAGGTTGCTCCAAGCCCCCTCCAACTTTCATTACTGCCCTTTTTGATGTTGAATATTTTACAGATAAATCTCTTTTTGTCAGGCATTATCTGAAATTATAACGAATAAGAAAGCAAAGGCCTGCACAATTTCATCAGCTGTGCTTTTGTCTTGGGTGGGACCTAGCTTCAAGGAGAACGTTTACCTTAGGTAAATGCTCTACACTTGCCCTTCTAGCATGTATGGCAGGTGTAGTGGCTGAGATTCTGGGAGTTTAAATGAGAAAAAACCCAAATGGACAATAACAGAACAGGCAAAAAGGAATGGGTTGAAATCTGCTTGCAGTTGTAGATACACCTTTTTGAGAGCCCTTTTCTTTTGCTCCCAAGAACTGAATTTATTACATTCTACATCAGAAATTCCTGGAGATCTATTTTAAATGTCAATTTATAGCTAGCATCAAACAAAGAAATGACACAACAATGACTTTTTGACAAGTGGTTTTTGAAAAACCTTGGCTGGGAAGCAATTTTTTTGTGCAATGTGAAAGAGAAAGGCAGAGTCTTCCCAGGCCATACATTAAAGTAATGGAAGAACTATGTTCCTCGGTAGATCTGAGTAATACAAACACAGCTAATAGATATCTTCTTTACATTACTTTTTGGAAAATATCTTTTTCAGGTGGAAGGTAGACCCAAACATAACTAATGCATTTTTCTCCTGTAGTTGTTCAGCAGCTAAATGTAGTAAAAGAGTTTGAAATACCTGGGTCACTGAGAGGCAAAACAAAGTTCACCACTAACATTCCTGTTGTAGTATTCCTCAAAGACAGGTTTTGGGATCACTCACCCCAAACTATTTGTTTAGTGCCACTTTTGCACTTCAGTGAAGAGCTACTCACGTGAATTAATTCAAGATGCAGAAGATAGTTCTTGATTACATGGGGCTATGAGATATAAAGCTCAGTACAATAAAAAGCTTTATACGGAGATCAGGGTTAGCTTCTCCATGTGGGAAATGGATCAGATTTATCAGATAATTTAAAGTGCACCTTTTCTACTGAGGAGGTACAGTATTTCCAAATGCAGAAATTCACTACATAACCTGCTTCCTGAAGGTGTTGAGGATCAAAACACTTACGAAGAAAATAGAATTCATTCCTATGCCCGTTGCAGAATAGTGGGGGGAAGATGTTGAAGAAGTTAACTCAGTTTTCAGCCCAAGTTCATCCTTTGTGGTTGAACCCTGACATGTACACAAACATTGAGACCCCCAAAGTTGAAGGGCAGAATCTACCGCGTGTCAGATCCTACAGGCTTTGCTGGGTTTTGGACCTGGCAACACACAAAACACACCATGTTCTTCTCTCTTGCTACTTGGGTCTTTATAAACCTTTACAACTATGCTAGCCATCTTGGATTTTCTAAACAAACTTTTCATTTGTTAGTAGCTTTTCCCTGACTTGAATGAAGGACAATTTCAAGGAGACTCACTAACACCCAGGTGTTCTTCTTGCTGCATGTGGCACACCAGTAAATCTCTCCATCGCTACTGCAGAGCAAAAAGAAGGCATGTGTCTTTCAGAACCTGGTAGCTGAGGAGCCAGAGCACAGTAATTTGTCTTTGGGTCACTAGTCTTTAGGAAATCTCATACAGCAGGTTACTTCAGAGAATATCTCAGCTCAGAAGAACCCACAGGAATTTGTCACAAGCTTGCAATTAGTCCTTTCTGTATTTTTAAAAGTCTCAATTCATTTTGAGGGACTGGGAGTAAACTAAATTTGTCATTTGTACTAAGAACTTATTTGGATATGGTGTCTCTCCCTGTGTTCTAACAACCTCACCAAGGGGAAACCTCCAAACATCTGATTAACACTTTGTTAGAGATCTCAAAGGTGATTCAGATCATTATTCTCCCCCGGAAAAATGGCCCATTTTAATTTTGACAAAGTAATATGCACAAAGCAGACTTATGAAAAAAACATAGCTAGTTTTGGGGGGGTTTTTTATTGCATTTCCAGACTTACATCTCCATCTCTTCTTTGTAGAAGCAGCACATTCCTTTTTTACTTTTCCTTTCANTTTTTTTAATTTTCAACTGGAAAGAACCTAGCTGGGAGAGCTTCCAGAAGTCATGGCATTTTCCTCAGATCTCTCAAAAGAGAACAGGGTCAATGCTTTTCAGGAGTACCGATCCAAGCAAAGCCTTTGCTCTGATTGTTCCTGCTCACCAGGATGCAGAGAGCCCTGTTTGTGTGGCCAACTATTAAGAGGCTGGGGATGCACCATGTTCACGTGAGCTATTTTAACTGTGATAGGAACAGAAAACGTGCAATAAAAGCCACTCCGTAAGGGCAACAGACCCTTGAGACCAGAGTGCCCCCAGTATTCACAATGTTCCGCAGCCCTTGCTGGTGCAAGACTAGGTTCCAATGGCAAGAGTACAAAAAGGAAATAATAAAAAATAATGCTTTTTTGCCACTCTTTGGCAATTATGAAGCAGCAAATACATTTTTTCATGTTAGCTTTGACAGAAATAACTCCCTTATCTTTAAACCTCTATAGAGTTCAACAGAGCTTAACTACATTGCTCTAGGGCTTCTCGATGCAGTTGCAGTATAAATGCTCATAAGATGGAGAGACGCTGACAAGCCACAAATACCAGTTTGAAGATCAAGTGATAAAGTATTTTTCAAGGCTTCTAGGCTGAAACTGTAAATAACAGACTGTTAGTAACGATACAGTCCAGCATCAACACTTTTCATCCCCTCCTGTGCACTTCTCAGCAGTATGAAAGAGAAGGGATAAGAAAAGGTTGATCCCACCTGACCCAAGCGTTTCATTGTTCATTTTTTCATTTCCTGATTTTGAATCTTTACCTAAGATCTTGAGGTTTAGCACTGTTTATTTGGACAAGAAGCAATTAAAATTGATGTGTTCTTATTGTGATGTATCTGCTTTATTACGTTTTTTTTAAAACAGGATAGAAGAGTTTCCAGTCTGCATTTGTAAATCAAGTTTTAAGTATTGCTGCAAATAAAATGAAAGAATTGAGATTTCCTCAGCTGTTGTCAGTGATAAAGCGGGGGTATGATTTTTACTCCTTGTTTACAAATGAAAGTTTATTTCTCCTTCCTTTCACATATATATAATACACACTGTCTTGGACAGCATTATATTACTAGTTTCTCCCTGGGAAAGAAAAAAGTAAACAGTACAAAAATCTAAACAACTGCACCAATATGAGTGAAAATATGGTGAGTCAGAGCAAACAGACTCTTCTAATGGCATTTGCAGTAAACATCTTAATGACTACAGATGAAAAACTTACTAATGTTCTCATAGCATAACAACAAGTGACAGGCAGAGTTTCTCATTTTCACCCTTTTCCATGTCCCTTCACCATCTCTAGGTCACCTTTTCATTCAGAGTGGGGACAAAGAGTAATGTACACTGTACATACATGTACTGTCATCAAGGTAAATAATATACCTGCACCTTTTACCTTTCAGGTAAAATTGCCCCCATCAATATTTAAGGATGAAAACCTATCCTGTGTTTGCTGTAAGTCCAAATTTGAGAGACTTTTTTTTTCCCTGGCATTCAAGACCAGGCTGGATGGGGCTTTGAGCAACCTGGTCTAGTGGGAGGTGTCCCTGCCCAGGGCAGGGGGTTGGAACAAGAAGGGCTTTAAGGCCCCTTCCAACTCTAACCATTCTAGCATTTTGCAGATATTAAGATGGAAAGTTGTTCTCTGTTATGACAGAGTTTGGAGATGGACTTGAGATTGTAGTTCTCAGTAGCAACCTATAATTATTTGCTAGTGACCTGGTTTGGTTAATGACTTCCTGAATTAACATTGCCCATTTCTAGCTGCTTGCATACATTAAAGAATAAAATGCTATATTCACCTGTGTTAACCTTGACAGGGTATACATCCCAGGGATGCTGTACAATTGGGAAAAGCCGGAGAAGCAGTCCATCTCACCTCCAAGTTTTNTAGTTTTGGGGGGGTTTTTTATTGCATTTCCAGACTTACATCTCCATCTCTTCTTTGTAGAAGCAGCACATTCCTTTTTTACTTTTCCTTTCAAGTAAAATTCCAATTCATTGTTAGAGCGAATCAAGTTACTTTTGCCTTCAGATAGCCATTGACAGGGTCAGTTCTGGGTGTTCCTTTGTCTGAGAAAAACTGTTCCCTCTACCAGTCTATTATACCCCCGCGTAAGTGTTCACGGAACATTTTGCTGCCACAATATTTTGTCATTCCATATGACAGATTTTCAGTCTGTGATAGAGCCTCCTCTTGAGAGATGTTATAAAAAAATAATAAAAATTTCCTTCCAAAAGCAAGTATATNCCCTTGCTGGTGCAAGACTAGGTTCCAATGGCAAGAGTACAAAAAGGAAATAATAAAAAATAATGCTTTTTTGCCACTCTTTGGCAATTATGAAGCAGCAAATACATTTTTTCATGTTAGCTTTGACAGAAATAACTCCCTTATCTTTAAACCTCTATAGAGTTCAACAGAGCTTAACTACATTGCTCTAGGGCTTCTCGATGCAGTTGCAGTATAAATGCTCATAAGATGGAGAGACGCTGACAAGCCACAAATACCAGTTTGAAGATCAAGTGATAAAGTATTTTTCAAGGCTTCTAGGCTGAAACTGTAAATAACAGACTGTTAGTAACGATACAGTCCAGCATCAACACTTTTCATCCCCTCCTGTGCACTTCTCAGCAGTATGAAAGAGAAGGGATAAGAAAAGGTTGATCCCACCTGACCCAAGCGTTTCATTGTTCATTTTTTCATTTCCTGATTTTGAATCTTTACCTAAGATCTTGAGGTTTAGCACTGTTTATTTGGACAAGAAGCAATTAAAATTGATGTGTTCTTATTGTGATGTATCTGCTTTATTACGTTTTTTTTAAAACAGGATAGAAGAGTTTCCAGTCTGCATTTGTAAATCAAGTTTTAAGTATTGCTGCAAATAAAATGAAAGAATTGAGATTTCCTCAGCTGTTGTCAGTGATAAAGCGGGGGTATGATTTTTACTCCTTGTTTACAAATGAAAGTTTATTTCTCCTTCCTTTCACATATATATAATACACACTGTCTTGGACAGCATTATATTACTAGTTTCTCCCTGGGAAAGAAAAAAGTAAACAGTACAAAAATCTAAACAACTGCACCAATATGAGTGAAAATATGGTGAGTCAGAGCAAACAGACTCTTCTAATGGCATTTGCAGTAAACATCTTAATGACTACAGATGAAAAACTTACTAATGTTCTCATAGCATAACAACAAGTGACAGGCAGAGTTTCTCATTTTCACCCTTTTCCATGTCCCTTCACCATCTCTAGGTCACCTTTTCATTCAGAGTGGGGACAAAGAGTAATGTACACTGTACATACATGTACTGTCATCAAGGTAAATAATATACCTGCACCTTTTACCTTTCAGGTAAAATTGCCCCCATCAATATTTAAGGATGAAAACCTATCCTGTGTTTGCTGTAAGTCCAAATTTGAGAGACTTTTTTTTTCCCTGGCATTCAAGACCAGGCTGGATGGGGCTTTGAGCAACCTGGTCTAGTGGGAGGTGTCCCTGCCCAGGGCAGGGGGTTGGAACAAGAAGGGCTTTAAGGCCCCTTCCAACTCTAACCATTCTAGCATTTTGCAGATATTAAGATGGAAAGTTGTTCTCTGTTATGACAGAGTTTGGAGATGGACTTGAGATTGTAGTTCTCAGTAGCAACCTATAATTATTTGCTAGTGACCTGGTTTGGTTAATGACTTCCTGAATTAACATTGCCCATTTCTAGCTGCTTGCATACATTAAAGAATAAAATGCTATATTCACCTGTGTTAACCTTGACAGGGTATACATCCCAGGGATGCTGTACAATTGGGAAAAGCCGGAGAAGCAGTCCATCTCACCTCCAAGTTTTGTCAATGGCATGGGTTCACTAAACCATCCGAACACACAAACCAAAAAACATTATCGATGGCAATAACAGATTAAGCCTCTATCATAATCTTCATTTCTGTGATCTCATTTTTACTGTGCTCTCCTCATTTCAGCCCCGAAAGCACTTCCGGACTGATCTGTACACCTTACTTTGAATATCAGCTGGTTTAAACCATTTATAGGGATACAAGGTATTAAATGGGAACAGGTGAGGGCTAGGAGGTATGAAGATGGACACTGCTGAAAAGGATAGGCAAGGCAGAATTTTCAAGCATTCAGAAGTTATTTAATGCTGTAATTAGGATTACCCATGCAACAAATTCTTCTCTTTGATCATATACATTATGGCCTGCCCTGCTTTCAAATTATTTGTGATTTTATCCATTGGATTCAGATGTAATGGAGAGAATACATATTGGAAATCCTATTTGATACTGATTTTTCAGGCTGTTTCTCCATTTTTTATTTTTTTTACTATTTCAACTCCTTTTTGAAGGTAGAATTATTTTTGTAATGTAAAAAATATTACTATGCCATCTAGGTGAGCTTCTGTTCATAGTGTTCCAGTAAGCAACATGCTAATTACAGATGGGAAGTGAGAACATGAAATTAGTGGTAAAATCCATTAGTTTTCATCAATTTAGGTGCCTAATTTAAAACACCTGTGTCAAAAGAAATACATATTTCTGAGGACCTCATGTTTTCTCACAGTTGCTTCTCCTGACTTTTCCCTAATTTCTGTTCCCATGAATGTCTAAAAAATTAGAAAAACAGTATCTGATTTTGAAGTTTTCTCATAATATTATTCTGAAAAGCAGTATTTGCTGAAATTTGCCAATATAATTCAGACTGAAGAATATGGTAAGCACAGAAAAACTGACTCCAACCAATTAAAGCATAGAAAAATCTTAGAATGGAAATGTATGAAATCAAAATGGAATTTTAACATCTTAAAATGGAAAACAGTGGGCAAATTTAACTATGGCAGCATATGCAATTATTCCTTTAAGCAATGTTTTTTAAAAAAAACACGCTCAAAACCCTCCAACGTTTTTATATGAGAAAGTTTGCATATTAAGTTTTTATCCAGTAGGCCTTTAAAGACAATCTGATTTGTTTGGGTTTTTTATACAGAAATACTGGTATTTTGTGCTGTTATGATATTTTATTGCCTTATAAGCTTGGAAAAGAAGTGTATGGCAATGAAACCATATAATATTCACAAGAAATGGTGATGAAACATGGAAAGGGATATTTTAGTATTTAATATTTCTCCTTGCTTTCATTGAATTCATGAAGTTGGAACTTTGGGAGGCTTTTATTTGTTTACTTTTGTTTTACTTTACTCTTTTAGCATTCAGCTTCCTAATCTGATGTCTAAGGTTTTGAACAAGACCGGCCCCAGAACTGAGCCCTGAGGGACACCACCGGTGACTGGCCGCCAACCGGATTTTGCTCCATTAATCACAACTCGCTGGGCACGGCCATCCAGCCAGTTTTTAATCCAGCGGAGGGTACACTTGTCTACACCGTGATTTTCCAGTTTCTCCAGGAGAATGCTGTGGGGGACGGTGTCGAAGGCCTTACCAAAGTCCAGGTAGACAACATCCACAGCCTTCCCCTCATCGAGAAAGCGGGTCACATGGTCATAGAAAGAGATTAAGTTGGTCAGGCAGGACCTCCCTTTCATAAACCCATGCTGGCTGGCCCTGATCCCTCGGCTGCCCTGCACTTGCCTTGAGAGCTCACTCAGGATGATCTTCTCCATGATCTTTCCCGGTACCGAGGTCAGGCTGACAGGCCTATAGTTTCCGGGATCCTCC
>VXBJ01001507.1:436436-476044 GCA_013400055.1 Nycticryphes semicollaris | reverse complement strand
TACCTGAAGGAGCTGAATAAGATCATCGAGACGCAGCAGGAGCTGCTGGAGAAGCAGAAGCGGCGGATCGACGAGCTGGAGCAGCAAGTGGCCAAGTTGTACCACGAAAACGCCTGTCTCCAGGACGNTGTTCCCCAGCCGGCATCCCGGGGGGATCAGAGCCGCGGCGGCGTGGCCAAGAGGCTTCCCGGGGAGGACTTCTCCCTTCTCCGATTCCGGGGCCGTGCCCTTTGCCGCCGGGCCCTGCCGTTCCCCCGGCAGAACTCCACTAACGGGTAGCGGGGCGAGCTCTGCCCGTTCCCTCGTAGCTCCTTCCCTGCCCGGTTTGGGTACCGTGGCTACCGCGGGCAGCCGCTGGCCCCACGGGGGATGATGCCCGCCGACCGCTGTGCTGCCGGGGACCCCCGGGAGCACGGAGAACCTGTCGCGTTGTCGCCGCTAACGAAAGTGACCCGGCGAGGGGTCAGTAAACATTGGCAGCTCGCCACTGCCCGGGCTGACTCGTGTGAGCTCGCCCGTTTGGGAGCCGTGTTCGCTCCCAGCCTTTGCAGCTATTTCCAGCCTCGATAATCTGTAATTAATCGCGCGCTGCCTTTACGGAGAAGGAAAAGCTGCTTAATTGCGCGCGATTCTTAAGTAACAGGAATTCAAGAATAGCAATAACTAAAGTCGTGACGCTTACCCGACGTGTTTCTACTTATGGAAAAGTATTTAAGACTTAGTTTTACTTGACTAGAGTGGGAAAAACATGCATCGCATTAAGAGCCCACCTCGCCGCCCCGATGCGACACAAAGGGCTGTTTGTGACCCGCCGCGCTCGAATTCCCTGTGTTTCTGGATTTCTAAATACGCACCGGGCTGCGGGTTCCTCCTGCCACCCCAGCAGGGAGGCACGGCTCCTCGCCAGCCCGGGGCGAGGGCTACGGGGGCTGCCCGGGGAGCCCTCCGCCGGGCTGGGGATCCCCGTACCGCCGGGCGCGGCCGCAGGGTCACCCCCCGGTGTGGGGTCCTGCCCGCGGCGTGGGGTGACACGTGTCGGGGCACAGGGCATCCTTCCATCCCGCCAAGCTCGCCCGCATCTCGCTTCTGATGGAAGGCTGGCTCCGAGCGATCCCGGGAGACCTGCCCCAGCTCTCCCCCTTGTCCTCGGGGTAGGGAGTGCTGCTGCTCAAGGAGTCCCACAATTGCGGTGCTCTGAAATGGTGTGCTGTTGTGCTGGTGGGGAGGCTGAAGGAGGTGGGGAAAGGGTTATTGGTCTCTCGGTGCCCCCATGGTCTGCTCACATCTCCAGATGTCCCTTGCACCTCCCCAGCCTAGCAGAGTGGAAGGGAGACTCTCCCTCCCCGGCTGCCTTCTTGTCAGACTTGTCAATACTTGAAGGTATTTTTTTTAATTGACAATCGTTTCAGGCTTTTTTAAATAACAGAAATATCTCTGTAAAAGCTAATAAAATAGCTTGAGCATATGCTGTCGCTTAACAACCAATCCCATAAAGAGTGATCTTAAGAAAGTATGGAGTATTCACACAAATCCTGCCCCATGCATCCATGTCCAATACCCGAGGATTTTTTTTGTGGCTGTGCTTCTAGTACAAGATGTCAGCTCAGCTATCTTGTCCCATTTGTCTCTTGCAAATGACATTACTAGAAATTGTACAAATGGCTTGCCTTGTTTGATAATATTACTCTTCTCCAGCCCAGGACTCATTTGCAGAGCCCTCTTTGGGCAGGCAGCTCTGGGGATGCGGAGGCTTTTAAGTCTCTTAAGTGGATTTGATGCAGTGGTCAGAATTAATCTGTGATATTTATGGCAGAGTTGTATTGCTTTGGGGTGTAGCCTGTAGGGTTTACTGGGGAAGCTGGGAGACAGCCCTCTCTGTGAGCCTGGTCCTGGGTTGGGCATGTCTGGAGGGACTTGGATTTTTCAGGGCTACCTTCATCTGAGGAAGGAAGTCTCCCTGCATCATCCCATAGCCTCTCCCTTTGTAGGGAGCAAGCCTCACTTCTCCAGGAGACCCTGCCTCACTGGGTGGGTGAATCTCACCTGTGGGCTCCAGCTGTCTGGGAACTGGAGGAACAGGCCAGCCACAGGATCCCTTTACTCTGGCTGGATATAAAAGATGGAGGAAGTCTCCAACTTGCAAAATAAATAATAACCTTGTTTTAAGGTCTTCTCCCAGTCCTGTAGTTATCTCGGCTTTCTGAAAACCTCACCTGCAGGTTCTGGGTGTCTGTAGCGTCCCATTCAGAAGCTCAGTCTCGGTTTCCCCAGAATTAAATGTCACCTGGCATGTGTTTGGGTGGGGAATCAGGATCCCTTGTTTGGTGATGTTGAGTATCAGATGGCAGTGATGCTCGCTTCAGGGATCGCTGGTGTTAGAAGAGGCAGAGGTGGCATGTTCAGCTTGTTCTCTCCTCCCTCATCTTCCTCCCTCTAGAGGAAGCTTGAGCACCAGTGGGTTTTGCTGCTGTTCCTCACCTCGTCCTTCAAAGCTATCATGACTAGAATCATTTCAAAAGGAATCTGGGTTTCTCTTTGTCAAATAGTTAAAGGAATGAATACTTTTTAGGATGTCATCTATAGTGCTTGGGTAATTTTGTCTAAATCACTTAGATTCCTGTCTTGTTGAGCTCAACCTGTGTGAGGTGGATATGGATCAGTGACGCTGTGGTGTTGACACAGCTGTCTTGTATAACCAGGTGGTGGTTGAACTTCAGGAGCACAAAAGAAAGCCTGGAAATGCTATACAAGATAATATGCTAATGATTAGTTCCTATACTTAATAAAAGATACTAAAAAAACCAAACCAACAAACCCACAACAAAAACCCCCACAAGTCTTGAAACTTTTCACTTCTTACAATGGGAGGAATATATAGCTGAAGACTGCTTAAATAAGTTGGAAAAGCTAGCGTATCTGTAGAAATTCTTTAGTTTGATCTCTTGTGAGGTGGGGGGCTGTTAATAAGCCCTGTAATAGACTTCTGGAAGGGAAAAAAAAAAGTTAAAAATGCTCTGGTTTGTGTCCTTCCAGAAAAGGACCAGAGAAGATGCAAGTTGAATTTGTGTGGGTGGTCCCAGAGGGAGGGAAGAGCAGAGGGGTGGATCAGCAGATGCAGATATGCAAGGAGCATACACCAAAAAAAGGGTTGGGTGCTTGGTTTCAATTAATTTTGTGGTAATTTGCTGAGTGCAAATCAGCCTTAAAAAATCCACAAGTGGAATTGAGGATAATTAGTTGATTACAAGGCTTTGTTAGATGTAATGAATCAGCATGGTAAAGATAACAATAGGTATTTAACTCATTAAGTTGCATAAGACTGATTTGCAGTTAATCCATTTCATTTAGTGTTTGAGAAAACAGCAAGAACTTCTAGAACTCAGCTTTCCGTAGTGCGCTTTTTAGTGTAAATATGTAAAAACCAAAGCTGCTGGATCTCCTCAAATTTGTACAAGTTCAAGATTTTTTTTTTTCCAGCTCCGAAAGTTCAACACTGGCACGTTACCAGCTTTGGGAGTGGTATTTGTACTTTACCTAATAAAGGTAAAAACTGTGCTGTTTTCCAGTTAGAAGGTGCCTGAGAAGATTTGGAGCAGGAGATAGAGAGTAATTGGGAAGCCAGAACAATCTTGTTTGCAGCTCAGTCTAAATTCTGCACCTGGCCTCTCCCTTTCATTTTTAAATTAATCTATGCCTGGCTTTATTCTCTGGAGGGATAACCAGTCACAGCTGAGAGCTTTAAGAAATCCTTGCTGTGTTTAGAAGATGCTCTGGGTCTCTGCTGAAGTGTTCTTGGTGCGCTCTGGTGAGTGGCAGTAGTTGCTGGGGTGACAGTCACATGTGAAAGCTGCTTTCTGGCCTACAGCAAAGGAGCCCGTGGCTTTGCGTGTGGCTGCTGGCATGGAATGCCACCCTTGCACACAGGCTCCACAGGAAGCCAAAGATTGCATTAGTGCAGAGACCAGCCTGACTTACTTTTTTTTTTTTAATTTATTTTTTTTCCCCCTCCAGAGATGTCCTTTGCTGAGACAGACTGTTCACATGACGTAAATCCTATTTCCCTGCCCATGCTGCGCTTGGGCAGCAGCTTATTTGTGTTTGCTTTGGTGAAGTGGAGGTATCCAGCATCTGTTGAAGGGTGTTCGTGTTTGGGCAGGATTTTGCTTTCTCTGCTTATGAAGGTGTAGATAAAATGAGCTCCTCTTTCTCAATCAGCCGTGCAGGAAAGTGTGATTTGTGGCCGAGAGTCTTGCTGGAGGAAGCCTGCGGCAGAAGTGCCGGTATGACTAAAAGATGCACCTCTACTTATGTAGCTTAATTTGCTCCTGAGGAATATATTTACCCTGCAAGTTTGTGTCCAAAATGAACACTTTACTACCACATGTTCTATCAGCCCTATAGCATATAGGGATGGTGTAATTCTTAGGACGGGCAGAATGTAAACTTGCACCTCCAAATAACTGAAAGCAATTCTGCTCCCTTTGTTTCCAGTACATAACTGGAACAGTATGACCACTGAGCTATGAGAATAAGGATCTGACACTGAAGGGAATGCTTTTGCTTTTGAAGCACTCATTTCGGCATCATTAGTGTTATTTGTACAGCAGCAGATGAGTGAGCATCTCTTTGAACAGACATATGTTGTTCTGGCAGACTGCAGGAAATCAATAGTGGGAAGATGGATAAGATGACCTGAACTTGGTAACTAAACTCCACTAAATGATTTTTGGATCTCTGTTGAAATACTGGCAAATTCTTGTACTTGACATCTGCTAAATGATAGACAAATTTGTTTGAAAATTGATGTGTACTGTATAACTAATAAAACAAATATTAAAAAAAAAAAGGGAGGGTGTGCAAAAACCACAGTGATGACAAAATAAGATGCTGGTATCAAGAAAGCTCCTGGAAATTGGAGGAGGAAGAGAAAACATGGTCTGTGCAGAAAGCAGCAAAAATACATGCTATTTTGGGAGAGGAAAACAAATGCAGCAGGAAGCAACCCATCCTGTAATATAACGAGCTTAGAGGTGGTTTCAGAACTTGAAATGAAGTAAACCTGTCCGATTTAAAGCAGACCAGCCCTAAGGAATTTTAAGTCCTTGGTGGATCTGAAACCCTTCTCTAACGAAGCCTTTTATTCTGCTGACACCAAACACAATTTCTGAGCTTCTGAGACTTGAAGTTCTGCTGTTCTGAACTTTAACAACAAAGTACATTTTCATGGTAGTTGGTGCTTTGATGCTCTTCCTTATGAATTCCCTGTCAAGGAAACTGTAATGCTCTTCCAAAGATCTGCTTGTGGGAAATATTCATGTGTCCTAGGTCCTCAGTGAGCAAACGAGAGCTGATGCAATTACTGCAAGTCGAGTCTCCAGTGCAGTAATTCCCACTTGTCAACAAAGTACATTTCTAAGTTTTCAAATTATATTAGAGGGATGGTACTGAACAACCCCATAGAAATATGGGGTTAGAGGGAGCAGGAGCAGACTTGTTCTTCACAAACGTGCCAAGCACAGTGCTTTGGAATAACTTAGCTTCCTGTTGAGTGAGGGATGCTAAACTTTGTCCATATCCACTTAAAGCAACAAACTTTTGTGAGAATGTAAAGTATAGATGTAAGCGTTTCTGAATCAGATTTGCAGTCTTGTTGGCCTAGTTATTTGCACAGGAAGACAGATCTCCACCAGTCTCCTTAGGAAAGGTGTCTTCCAGCAAAAATGTAGGTTTCAGCTTTCTTGAAAAGCTTCTTCAATGGCAGATCACAGAAGCTATGAGGAAAAAAGAACAAGGTATTTCAAGGTGTTTTCTTACAGCATACCAACAGAGGGGGTAAATTACTAAAATTAAAATAGTAAATTATTAAATGTTTCTCGCAAGTAGCATCTCAAAAGGCTTAATTTCATTTTATGCTCCCAGTAAAAGTGGGTGGCTTTTATTCACGTGCTGGTCAGTGATGCTAAACTGGAGCTGCTGTGCTGGGTTTGGTTTTGCATGGAGAGACCAAGTTCCTGCAGAGAGATGTTGTAGAAGTACGTGTGTTCCTCTAGGACTTGCTTAACGGTGTGAGGCTGGAATGGCCACCGCCGCTCCCTCTGCATCTCCAGTTTCGACACTACTTAATTTTGTGGGCCCCTCTGTGGTACAGGGGTTGCTGGGGCGGTTTTGGACTTGCAAAGCATTGCAATACACTGAATTTCCACTGAGTCTGGGGCTCATTTGGGATTACAATCCTTAACGTGGGAAGAGCTGCCTTTAAAGCAGGCAGCCCAGACCCAGAGGAGTTAAGTGTTCATTACTTAGAGCCTTTTTCTGTCTGAGGGCTCCTGCCTTCTGCATGCAGGTGGTGAGGAGGTCATCTTGTGCTATTCACCGAGGGGGTGTGTAGGCAGCTGCTTAGGTAAGTGGATTTTGCAGGCCAGAAGTACTTCCTGTTATGCAGCCCACACTTGCATTATTCTAATTTGATCCTATCATTCCTACTCATACCCTCTTTATTATGTTAATTCCACCTTTTTTTTTTTTTTGGTGTGTTTTGCAGCCTGCAGATACTTTTAGGCAGCGCTCCTGTCTTTCATCTTTGTGCCGTGAGCCTGTGAATGAGGTTATCATTGCATTCTGCTGATATCCTTGCCTAATTGCGCTATTTTTCTCAGCAGAATTGTTGAATTAGAAATTTGGACAATCTGAGCAGGCTTCAGTACAGTAGATCTGAAGAGGTGGTAGATGATTGTGCATTCTGCTGGATTTTAGGTCTTCGGTAGCTGTCCCTGATGTAGGCTGAATATTATTATTTTTTTCCCCCACTCTCTTTGCTAGGGGGCTCACCTGCAGATTTTTCAGGGTATTTCTTTGTAATACTGGAATTCTCAGCTTACTGTGTTACAGTGTAAGAAACACTGGTTTGTGCTAGAAATGCAGCACAAACAAATTCTCTGGATGAGAAATTTGTTACCCTTTTATGGCCATTGTCATGGTATTGTGATTAAGGACAGAAGCAGGAATAAGAGGTGTTTCTTTAGTCCACCTGGTGACCTGTTGTTTGCCCCTGGTGAGGCTAAGCACTGATAATGATTGCTATTTTACAGCTGGGCAAGTCAATGTTCAAGTTGACTAGTGTTCCTTAATAAGTGGTTCAGAGACTTAGGTGAAAAATGGTTGTGTTAAATGTCACACTTGAGACGAACAAGCTTTTTTTAGAGCCTGGGTTCCTTCATGGTTATATGCCAGCTTGTTTGCTTTTAATGATGTTATTTGTGTGGTTATTGCAAGGAAAAACTGATAATGTTGCTGTCAAGTGGGCAAAATATTTTAACAGGGTGAAGGCTGTAAAAAGAGCAGCTTTCACAAGGGAAGCTGAAAACCTGAGTCTGATGTTCTTCAAACAGCTGGGTGAAGAAATGTACGGGTTTGCTTATCAAACTGCAATCCTGGATGGAGTCCCACTGTTCTCACTGACTTGTGCTCCCTCTGCTGCCGCCTTCTCAAACTGCTTACTGGTTTCACTACGGGAGGGTGAGTGTACATCCACATCTATATACATACAGGGTAAAGCTGCTTTGGAATGGCAGCAGCTGTACCGCTTTTGCATCTCCTCAAAGCATTAGGAGGACTATTATGAACGTGACTGAGACTTTGCATGAGTTAAGCTTTTTTTTTTTTTGCCTTCTGGTGTCTTCAGGTGCAGAGGTAAACTTTCCTTTCAAATAGCACCAGTTTAAAATATATAGACAGAAGAGCAATGACTGTGCTGTCAGGCAGCTGTCTAGACTGAATGAGTCTCACTGCTGCGCTAGTTAAGGAAAATACTGCTACCGAGTAGCTCGCTATAGCAATTGATTGAAACATAATTTGCATTATTTGCATGTTAATAAGATTTCTAGTCAGACTTCCCTGACAAACATGAGTAGAGACAAAGACATACATGTAATACATCTTTTACTGCACTGCAGAAATTCAGATTTATTAAGTGTAAGTAGCTCTTTATTCTGAATAACTGGACAAATAAAGCAGGGGAAGGAAGGTGGGGAACAATCCTCCTGTCCTTTTTCAGAATTGAAGATGCAGCTGGGGGTTGATGTTAGTCAGGGTTTCTCCATCCTTGCTGGATTTCCACTAGCTGAAAGTAACTGCTGGTGATGTGGACCCGTCATCACTAGGAGGTTTTATTTACTGTTTCTGGGCACCGGAACATGGAGCTCTAGGGTGAAGAGACTGCAGTTCTGTGAACAAGCCAAGGGTCAAAGTCAGCACTTTGCCCAGGCTGTGGGAGCTGGACCTGTCTGTCTCTGCAAACTCATTTCTGCCCCGAGAGGGTTTTCAACTGACAGGCTGCACTGTCAGATGGTGCTTGATAATCGTCCTAAATGGGACAGGCTCCAAGTTGTGGAGGGTCCTGGCCTGGAAGGCTTAGTAAAAACTTGAGGCTGATGAAAGCCCTCCCCTTCCGTATGGAGTGGAAACTGCTGTCTTCTGGACAAAATTTCACAAGTGTGTTTCCAAGGAGCTTGCCTGTTTAATGTGGGTTTTGTTTTCCTAGCCACCTCTACCAGTTTTCTGTCACTTGAACGCTTTTCTCTGTGGTGAAGATAGCTTATTTGTTCTGCAAAGTAGTTTCTACATCTGTGCCTCTTTTTGCATTCTTTTTATTGGGTATATGTAAAATTTAGGTGTAAACTTGAGTAGTATCAAGTCCATATGTACTGAAATGATTAAGGTCAGATAACAACCCACTTCTTGAGTGTTGTACTGATATGCATTTGCACTGGCATGCAAACCAGCCATTTGGGGATCATATTTGGAGTCTCTAAAACACCTTATTTTGATGTCGGCAACCTCTGTTTGGAATTTGCTGTACTGTTTTTGCAAGGTGGATGGAGTTACGTAGCACTTCTAGTAATCATCAACCGGTTCTCCTACAGTTACTCTGTCCCAGTAAAGAAATCCCTGCTGAACTTCCCAGACATTGGTGCTGAACTGGTATACCCCAAGCTGTATGTTTGAAGACACTTGAATTGGTGGCAAACGGAGTTCTTTTTCATATGCTCTGTTTATTGTGAGTAATGCTGAAACTACTCTTTAGAGTCGAGTCATAGAAACACAAGGTTGGAAAGGACATACAAGATCATCTAGTCCAACCATGCTCCTATCACCAGTACTACCCACTCAGCTACTAAATCACGTCTTGTAGTACCTTGTCCAGATGCTTCTTGAACACTGCCAGGGACGGTGACCTCCCTGGGCAGACCGTTCCAGTGCCTGAACACTCTTTGGGAGAAAAGGTTTTTCCTGACACCTAATCTAAATCTGCCCTGGCGCAACTTGTGGCCATTCCCTTGAGTCCTACCATGAGTTATCTGGGAGAAGAGGCCGACCCCCTCCTCTTCACAACCTCCCTTCAGGAAGTTGTAGAGCGCGATGAGGTCTCCCCTGAGCCTCCTTTTCTCCAGCCTAAGCAATCCCAGCTCCCTCAGCTGTTCCTCAGAAGTCTTGTGCTCCAGACCCCTCACCAGTTTTGTTGCCCTTCTCTGGACATTGATGTCTTTTCTTTTTTTTTTTTTGTGGTGAGGGGCCCAAAACTGAACACAGCACTTGAGGAATGGCCTCACCAGACCTGAGTACAGGGGGATGATCACCTCCCTGCTCCTGCTGGCAACCCTTTGTGCCACGCTCTGTTAACAACCCCCACCTCTAATTTTCAGCAGTGTTTGAGTTCTGTGAAATTTATTTTGCTGTGTTCAGGCCTCTGCTACCTTACGATCAAATTCCAGCTCCAGGGAGGGCTTTAGATTTCTCCTGTGGTTTTCCATTGTGGAGTTGTGAACAGGTAATCCTGAAGAGTGAGGGAGGGTTCAATTTTTTGGCTAGTACCATTCTGATGGGCATGCCTATCAAGAGAGGAGCCTAAGGGACACCATCCAAAATGCTCTGTCCACCCTTGGGTGTGTTATAGAGTGCCATGGGGAGCATTGCAGGGTCCAGCCTGTGGGAAAGCTCTTTCCTGAAGTTACAGATGACACTGACTTTGGCAATTGCTCATTTGGCCTCAGTCAGCTTGGCTGTGGAACTAGTCTTTTGAACTCACAGCAAGCAAAATTTATCAGTCTTCAAGGATGCCTGTATAACAACACTGAATTGGAGCTTGGCTTCTGCTACAGTGGAAATGAAGTGTCTCCAGGTTGGAGTTACTCAGAGGTGATTATTTGCCATGCCTGGGAGATGCTACTGTGACCAAAGAAAAATCTCTTTGAAGTTCTGACTGCCTTTAAATTTAAGAGAGCAATGACTGCTTATTATTGAAATAATAAGACAAGGCCTACTGGGAGGGTAACTCCTCTGTGAGGGTGGAAAGGGAGAGTGTCAGCCTAGATGTCTGCAGTTCTTCTGTTGCAGTGGTCCCCAGCAGTCATGGGGAGAAGCTGAAAGGGGATCCTTGCCCATTGCCTGGTGTGGCCCTCTTGCTTGGATGGCAGTTGTTAGCAGTGGGCTGCGCACTCTTGCATCAGTAGGCTTCAGCTGGGGCTGGCTACAGCTAAGAAACAGGCTATTTTAATGGGATGAGGTGAATGTGACCCCTGCTCACTTGAGTGGTCTCTGTTGCCTCCATTTCAGACATTCACTGCAGCAATGTTCTGGTTTTTGTTGTCTTTCTGTGGATGTAACAGTTTCTGCTCATGCTTGGGGAATACAAAATCTTCTGTTTGGTTGTCTTCTGCACGTTCTTGATGACCCTGGCAACACAGCAAACATCAAGGATGTGTGTGAGAGATTCTAGACAAATGATTGTCTTCCAGTTTAGGTTCAAGCGTGTCATATCATTCTGTGGTTTTGATCTCTTAGTATGGCTTTTCTGAGTTTAGAAACTTACATTTCACAGGAATGAAGAATTTTTGACAAACAAAGCAAGTAAAAATCACTTCTAACGTATTGTAGTATATAACAGGATTTATTTTATTTTTTTTTTTAACCTGGTTTCTTGGTAGCTTAGACACATAGAGCAGTGAACCTTAAGGGCTTCAAGGGATTTGATGTGCACAGCCTGTTGCAGAAGTAACTACTGTGTCTGTTCTGTGGACATGCTCTTTGGCAGAGCGTTAAGAGCTGAACTGTGCGGGTGCCAGCTGTGCTTTGTGCACGTACCTTGAAGTGAAATGTCCAAGCCTTCGGTGCTTTTGAGGGCTCCAGGACGTGTGTGGGTGCCGTCCATCGTCTGTTCAGGGAAGGTTGCAACAGGAATTTGTCTCCCGCCGTGCAATGCAGCTGGGATGTTGTAATTGTGCTAAATTCAGAGGGGCTTCTTTAGCCATTCTGGTCACGATGGCAGCAGTATGGAGGGATTGCAGAGGGCTGAGCTGAGTTCTTCTTCATTCTTGCTGCTTACCTTGCTATGTTCGCGTCATCTTCCTTTCACCAGTCATTTCAAAGTAGAAACTGGTTTGCACTACACTCTGCTCAATAGTCTTTTGTTCCTTTAATGGTTTCCTTAGTGAGACAGACACATGTTCTTCCAGAAATGCAGTTTAAACATCGTTACTGAAATCCAAACCAATATATCATGTGTTTGGCTTGTTCCACTGGTGCTGTGGACCTCGAGGCAGTGTGTGGTGTGCTGTATGCGTGCACTGCATTCTAGGTAGCCTTACTTCATCCTCTCAGCGTGCAGTTGTGTCCTCTGTTCGTGAGTAGGGAGGGCTTTTTATGTCATGGTCACAGTAAAGCAAGAACTCAGAGAGTTCCCTTTGAGACCCTTTGAGATTTTATTCACCACTAGGAGTTATGATTAATGGTTCCTTGTTGCAGAGAATAGGTGTATCTTGACTTTTTTTTTTTCCTTGTATTCAATTTTTTTTTTAAATTTAGTCCCATAGCAGAAGCATTTGATTAATCCTATTTTCAAGCTGGAGGAAGTGCGTACACTTCAAAGAACACCTGTGTAATCTGTTGTCCTATCTCCCTAGCTTTTTGTTTGATGTGGGCAGGTCTGTGAATGGTGACTCTTAAACACTAAGTGTAACTTACTAAAATATGCTGCTCAACCCGCAAATTTTTGATGTCTGTCTTGGTGTTTAAAGAGGCAAAATCAGCCTGTATCATCTTGTGTCTTGGTTCATGCACATAAGTTAGATAGCTGTGTAGTACCATAGGAGTTACCAGGCTCTAGTTACAGAGCTATGGCTATGGCCATTTTATTTCCTTCCTGCAACACCAGCAACCTTCCTGTTGCTGGTGTTTTGTGAAGTAAATAGTTGGGAGGATTTCTGTCTTCATGGTAGCCTTGTCTTTCTTGTGTTGATCTCCCTGGCTCAGCGGCCTGCCGAGTGGGACATTTGGGCACAGGGGCTAGGGCTGTGATCTAATGCCAGTGAACTAACTAGATTTGAATAAGGTAAAATCTATATTCAGCTCTCAGGCTTGGTTCTATTTTAAGCTTTTAATTGAGTCCACCAGTTCTCGAGTGCTTGAAGTTGTCATGTGTTGAAAAGAATGACTTTGTTTTGCAGAAGAGGAGAAAATAGACTTTATGTTTTTGTCTAGCTTGGCTAAGGCTGCAACACTGGACAGAGCGCTCCCACGGCTTGTCTCTGCGGGATTAGCAGCTGTGCTAATCTGGTGTTTGGAGATGGAAGTACCCATGGGGGGAGGGAGGAGAGGAGAGAGAGTACCACAGACTGATAACCCGAGCATGAGAATTTCTCTGAACTTTTTTCCCAAACAGCTTGGGAAGAAAGCTTCCGAGGCAGCAGTCAAGGCGGGGGTAATTCAGTAGCTACTCCTGGTTTGTGTTTTAAAGACAACTCCAGAAGGGATGGTAGGAGCTACCTTCCTTTAGGTGTGTGAGACTTCTTAAACATGGACAATAACTAGTGACCTTTGATTGAATTCTAATGATGTGAGATTTGATGGGGTCAGTGCTGGGCTCCTGTGAAAACCTCATCCAGCGCAGCTTTAGAGGGAGTAAACTTCAATGTGCTTGCTCAGTGTTTCAGCAGAGGGTTCTGTGCAGGCAGCTGTAAACTCTGATACCTGAAGAAGGGGCGGTAGGGAAATCGATTGTGGCTCCCTCTTTCCCTAATTGCTGATATTGTACCCTGTAGGTTTTCTGGGCTTTGCTGCTTAAAAAAAAAATTAAAACATGGTTGGACTTGAGTTTGGATTCTCTGTTAAGCAGTACAGGTTGCTTTTAATCCTAAAAAAGGCAGTTTCCATGCTGAAATCTCCTCATGGCAATATGATTAAAGGAGAGTTTGATTATGCACAAGTGTTCGAGCAGTGTTCTGTCTAGCATTAACTTGGGCAATAGATGAAATCTCATGCTAACATGAAACAATTCCTAATTAGAAGCAGTACTCTGCAACGAAGTCCCACAGGACTCTGCATTTCCCCCTTTGAGCTATGCACACGCCTGGGGCGGAAGTGCTGTCCTCTGAGAGCTGAGACTTAGATGGTGTATATGAAGCCAGCTAGCAGTCCAAATGTGCATGAAGACTTTTTTTTAGTTGGACTTGCTGTGTTAAAATCTGATCTAGGCAGTAGGCTGTCTAAGAGGGTGAGTGACAGGTGAGTATCTTCAGTGCTTGGGTTAGACCTCACACATTAAAGGAAACTAAGAATCCTTATAAAAGCAGAAAAAATGTAGTGTCTCTTTTCGCAGCCTTTCTGCTCTCTTTCTCAGTATGGTGTCGACTTTAAGATGGTATAAATTTGCCTGTCTGGGAACTTACCACTGAGAAAAGAGAAACTGCTGCTCAAAAATAAAATCATGGAATGGTTAGAGTTGAAAGAGACCTTAGAGATAATCCAGTTCTACCGCCTGTCCTGGGCAGGGACACGTTTATCCAGAGGTGTCTGATAAGGGTAGTTCCTAACCAGGAGACTGAGGGTTGTCTGTCCTCTTGCCTGCTCCTTCAGAAAGTGAAGAAGTATACTTTATTTAAACACATTGCAGGATTACTTTACTATTCTTTGGGAGAGCACTTGGATAGATTACTATAACTTGCTGGCATAAACCATGGTCTTTACCTTTAGTTGCTCATGAAAAACGTGGGTGGTTTTTTATTTTTTTTTTATTATTTTTACTTTCCTTACCCCTAAGGGCTATGTGCAGTAGCAGAAACTTGTTTGAGTATTTTACACTAGAGCAAGGAAAACTGCTAGTAAATCAGGCACTAGTGTGTCTACTAGATTAGTATGTTTGTCTACTGAGCAATGCATACTCTAAGTCTCGTATATTCACTGCTGTGAGGCTGTTGTTGTTTTAAGCAACTTCTTGCTACATGAACATCTCTAAATGTAGGTGTTTCCTTGGATTTTTAAGAAATGATCGGAAGTGATTTCTTTTTTTGTACGGGTAGCATGGCATGACCCTTTTAAGCTGTTTCATGAGTCATCTTGCTGAGTGAAGGAAATTATAATTGCTCTTTAAACTAGATGGAGAGTCTCTTTTAGATAACATTATTGACTTGAGAATATGTTTTGTTTATGATAAACTATGTGGTGACCTCTGATATTACCAGCACATTTAACTAATATTACAAAGATAAGAGACTTTTGATAATGGTCACTGTAGCTTTGTTTTATTTTTATGCCTCGTCCAGGTCTTCAATTTTGCCAGTCTTCCTGTGTTATGCTAATATGTGCTCTTAAATACTGACTAAATGAATGCATTGTGTAGAACTGACTGTTTTAACACCCTGCTACTGTAATAATAAATCTTAAGTAAAACTGGCATTGATGGTTTGTAATTTTGGGGGGGGAATCTGGGATCCGTAGGAGACTAGCCAGTGATCACAACTGCGGGACAGGATCTGCTCCTCCTCTGAGGAACAGTTATGAACTGTAACCAGCTTAATATGAACTACATTTTGAACCAAGCCCTAGAAAATATACTTCTGGATTGTTTGGTTTATAATTTATTTCAGAATCCAGAATACTCCATGAAGTGGTTCACCCCTCTTTTGATAGATCTGGTTGCCATGCTTAGTGCAAACTGTTCCATGAAAGGAACTAAAAAGACCATTTAGTGACAAAAAGACCGTTTAGTCATCATGCTCCTTGGTAGTTGAAATGCCAACAAAATATCTCAAATCTCTGTCACCTGATCAACTAAGCATGGGATTTTGACTTTACTCCTTGTGCTCTGCTAAATGTTTCTATCGGTGGAGAGTTAACTGGGCAAAACTCTCATTCGAGCAGAAATGATTGCTAGTACTCATCTCTTCACTATTAGGGATTTACTCCTTTTCCAAATAATGTGATTCTTTGAAAAAGTCTGTTTTAATAATTGATGTCCAATATATTATGTTATCTTCACCAGTTAAAATCTGTTCTTTATTTTAAGAAAGGGGAAGTGACAGAAGACTCAAGTGTGCTGCCTGTGGCATTCTGCCAACTTACCAGATAGAGATTTTTAGTTGAATTGAAATTCTTTATCAGCAACAAAGATGTATTTTTTTTTCCTTAACTTAAGCAGGTTGCTTCTGTTTCCAAAACATAAGAACAGTGCAGGGTGGCTTCATCTCCACTTACTAGGTAGATTCCTAGGAGATGGAAAAAACGTAACTCTAATCAGGAGTCTGACTTGGTTGAAATAGAAAGCTAAGTTGTACCAAGTAGTAATGCCTGGGATGTGATGATAATAGCCAAAATAAATTGTGCTGCCTTGAGGATTGTGAAGCTTGTGATGCTGTCCAAGCAGATAAGTTGTTCTCTCTTGGCTAATTTTGTATTTAACATAATGTTCAGAGGTGCTACTGCTCTCCCCAATACACCTGAGGAAATGTGATGAATGAGGAATGGTTGAACACATTAGCTGCAGCTCTGCAGTTCAAGACCTCCAATGTGATAATTGCTCTTGGAATTGAAAATCTTCTTCTCAAGTTGTTAAATTGCTTTGTTACTTTCCGGATGCAGATGAGTGAATTGAGCTTAAGTATCTTTGCAAGGATGGATTTCATCTTGGAGGTCCTGGTCCTAGTCCAGACTGTTACTGAAAGCCAGCATCCTTTTCTCAAACTGGGAAACTCAGCAGCAGGGTGACCTCCTGTGGTGGGCTGAGACCCTGGTTAGCATAGAGCTGGTGGGCAGGGAGGCTTTGGGGAGAGGGTCTGACACTGGGGAAAAAAAGAGGATTAAATCTAGGAGAAGCCCTCTTGATGCATCTCTGATAGAAGTTTTGGTACAGGAGTAGCAAAGTTGATGCAACATTGAAGAGTTTCACTGACTGATAAATAACTTTTGCTGCCTTCCTCAAGCATGCAATCTAAGAGGTAGCAACTCCAAGGTTGCTCCAAATTCATGTGTGTTTTGTTCTTGTGCTACTTGAATGGCAGCAAAAGGAAGCTAAATGGAGGTCAGGGCTTCTTCTGGAGATAGCTGTGTTTTAATCACTTTGTCTAGCACTGTCTTTAGTGGACATCCCAGGCATGGATTCAGTCAGTACTAAGCCGCTGAATACCCTTGCACGTCAGGCAAGATATCTTATACATGATGACTTAGTGCTGCCTGCTTGTCCTGGTGACTGTAAGAAGGAAGAAGAATATCCCCCTTTCCCAGTTAGTATGGGCTCAGTTCTGGAGTTTGCTGCTTGAGCTTTCTTCAGTGGGGCCAGTGAGCAAGGAATTCTGTACGACTGATGCAGTTCCAGTGCTAATCAAGTCCTATAATTCTCTTGTTAATTTTGTTCTTCTTGTAGGAATGGAATGGAGGGGCAAACAAGCTGGCTTTTGTGGTGCTGATCCCCCGCCTTGTGTGTGTCTGTGCTTTGACTTTAAGAGGGAGGGCTTCTGTACTTGCTTATGTAGCAATTCAACATCCTTGACATTTCTATATGTAGCAGAAGCATGTTCTGATATTCCTCAGTGTGTTACAAAATAAATAAATTAAAACCAAACCAAAACAAAAAAAAGCCCAAACCAACAAAAAAGCCACCACACAAACTCCATCTGAAAATATCATGTCCCCAAACAGTGCAGGTAGAAGGCTAAGTTATTTATCAACTAGATTTATGGTCTTTCCTGTGACTGTTACACTTGGAAAGCAAGGGACTTTACTTTCATTTTGCATTTTTTTTTCTGTTGGCCAATCTCTCCCTTCGCCTGAAAGATGAGGGCTCTTGCCATACATCCCGGTGCCTTCTGAGGCAGGTTTCCTCCTTCAGGAGGAGAGCTCACCTTTCACATTCTGTTGTAGGTGGAAAGTGGCGCTTCCAGGAAGCTTGTGTCTGTGCTTACTCTGCTTAGCTCTTCTCAAAGTGCTGGAGATATCCCCTCCCAAATTTAACTTTCTGCATTTGCTTAGCTTTCCGAAACTCCTGGGGAGTCTATACTTGGGGTCCATCTGTTCTCTTGGCCTCACATGACAGTTCTACATGGGCTTGTTTCTTCTCACTTCCTCCACGTGGATGGGAGTTGTTTGGATTTATTTTCAAACTTAACACCAGTATCTAGTTCTTTGATGTTGTGCTATCCACAGAGCTGCAGATATTTTTTGCTTAGATGTGACCAGTAATCCACTGTTAAGCATCCAAATCAGTGCTGAAGGCTTCCTACTGGTAAAACAGGATTATAAACATCAACAGCACAAACTTATTAACTATTAATGTCACTATTCCTGTGTACAGTAGCTGCTTTTGGATTTGCTCCATTAGTCGCTCTGGGCAAAGGGCTGTTCCTGAGGTGGCTGGGTTATCCTCTGCACTGCTGACAGTGTCATTCTTCATAAGGTAGGCTTTGAGCTGAGCTAATACATCATTGCAGTAAGAAAGCAGACCCCAAAACCCAGCCCAGCTCATGAACTTGCTTTAGTAAGAAAAAAAAATTAGGTTTCCCTCCATAAAAGTAATATGGACAATAACTTACACTTTAGAAAACTTCCTTTCCACTTACCTGCTAGATTTTTAAAAACAAAACACCCAAACAACAACCCCCCTCCCAAACCAAATAAAACAAAAAAACCCTCCCACTAAAACACCTCTCTGATTCTAGTGGTTTTTCCAATTTGTGCTTTATTTTACCTTAGTCAAGCAAAGATGGCAAGAGAGCCACCGATACCCTTTTGTCCTTCCTCATCCAGCAGAGTATTCTCTGGTTGTCGCACAGCTGGGGCGAGTTCTAAATATAGCCCAGATTGCACTGCAGGGAAAAAAAAAGGTATCTCTGTGTTAAACACCTCTCCCTCCTCCCTGTTTGCAGAGAGCATGGCTCTTTCCTGTCTTATCACTGTGCACTTATTGCTGATATAACCTGCCTGCTTGCTGAGGAGGAACCTCATTCAAGGAAACTGGTGGGTGGCTGAGAAGATGCTGAGAAATGAGTCAAAAGTCTTTTTCCTGCATCCTAGAATGAGCCTAGACTGCATCATTAATCTGATTCTTGATGTTCCTTGCTGTGCAGAAGAGAAATGTCATTTCTGTCCTGCCTTTATGTGCTATGAAATGTATCCTGGCTTGATAAGAAGCGATGGTGTAGTTGTTGCTAAGTACAGTGGCTGTTGGAGACCAGTTTCCTACCTGCTATCGGAAATGGAGTCAAGGATTTCCCATCCTTGAAAATGCATTTGGAAGACTTTACCAGTAAGAGCGATAGGGCACTGCTTGTAGCTGCAGGCACTGAAAATGAAGCACCATGAAATTTTGTGCTGAGATCTGTATTCTTATTAAAAATAAATAAAATACACAGAGTATTTGACTCACTGATTATGTTACTATGGCATGAAACATCCAAAGACAGTTTCACCTTATAAAGCCCTTAAATGGTCCTCTTGTGTAGTAGCCAGATCTTCTTTTATAAGTTGGATTTTACTTCTGGCTTTGGATTTCAAAGTATTTGAAGTTGGAGGCAGCTTTTTCTACTGTTTTGTTGGAGAACACTTTTCTACAACTGGTATTTATAATGATTTCAGGTACGCTGGCATTTTAGTATGTGCTGTTAGAACTGGGAGTGGGGTTTTTGGGGTTTTTTGGTTTTTTTTTTTGTGATGGTTGTAAATTTTTCTTGGGTAAACCTGGTAGGAAATAACAAGTGGTCTGACTGTCTTGAAGTTGGAGCCGCTCTCAGGTGCGGGTAACTGTGCAGCAGTGTCCTAGTCAGAAGTGTTTTGCTGATACCCAACTCTGTGTGCATGGTGAACTTAATGAAAATTCTCAGCTAGATTATGCTAAAGAAGAAATCCTCATACAGCAGTAGAAAAGGGCAGACAGAAATCACGGCATTCTAGTAGAAAAAGGCATAAAGATATTTGCTGTTACTTGCATTTAGTGATTAAAAAATGAACCAAACAACACCCACCCCAAAACAAAGCCCTAGTTCCAAAGCAAAATTAATTTGCCTGATTTTATATATATATATTTCTTTTAATAACTAAGTGGATGAACCAGAAGTGCCAATAAGCATGGCAGTCTTACCCTGGAAGTTTCAGGAACTTGTATTGCTGACAAAACAGTATATTTATTAAAACTGTGGAGTTTGCCTTTTGTTCATTGCTTGAGCTGCCAGTAGAAGTGAATTACCAAGTAACCAAGAATGGCATCCCCCAACAGCCTGCTCCGGCTTTCTGCTCTGCGACATGTGTCTTGGAGATCGGGGGATAAGGGATTAAATTGTGAATGCTTGTAAATGGAGCTAGAAGGGTCGTCAACACAGTTTCAGATGGAGTTTTGCCATTCTCGTGTCAAGACTTTTGGCGACATTCAAGTTTCATGAAAGTAGGTGTAGAAAACCTAGTTACAGTGCTAGTGCTTTTTACTGGAACCATCTGGTGTTGGATCTCTGGCATTAATGAAAAACTTGTTCCTTATGTAAGAAAGGAAAGAAAATACTTCCAGAACAATCAACCTAGAAAATGTGACTTCCCCCTCTTTCTTCTCTCTCCCTCCCTCCAGAAAAGGAATTTGGAGAACCTCACCACAACTACTATGTGAAATGCAATTTAAAGGTGTCTGTGGGTAAATGTCTCATCTTGCTTTGAAAACACTTGCTGATATTTTTAATCCAAAGCCAGAAATGACTACTCTCTTACTGTTGTCAGTGCGAAAAAGTGTGTTTCAGGAAGAGGATCTGAAGATCAGATTGTCTGTCTGCAGTTATTTAAGGAGGAGGCTCCAAACCTTTATAGTTTCTGGGGGTTGCAGGGGTTTCTTATTTTGTATCTGCCTCAGTAAAAGCGGAGGGTGTTGAAAAACTTCCTGAATTTCAGGAGGGATGGGATCATCATGTCTAAAGGTGCTTTTGTTTTTGGCCAGCTGGTATGGGAATAAGATGACTGTGGTGGTCATCTTATCTCAGTATAATGTGTTACTGAAGCGTCACGAGGTGAATACTTAGAACTAAAAAATGTTTCATGCTTACAAATTGAAAGGTGGGCTTGGTAAGGAAGAGAAATTAAGAATTCTTTCCCAACTGAGTTGAAATACCACATACTTAAGTATTGGAAGGGAAGTTGAGGCCAAAGATTGTGATAAAATAATAGGAGACAGAAAGCCCTGAAGAGCAGCTTGCAGACCAACATATTTGTATCTCCTTTATTGTGGAAACCTTCGGTGATGGAAAAGGAGCACGAGAGAATGGAGTAAACATAAGCACTGTGCCTCAAAACTTTGAAGTGTGTGTAGCTCTGGTCCCTTACTGGCATCCTGTTGCCACGGTCGACCAGTTTGTTCTGGGCCATACTGGAACCCTCGTCTCCTGGAGAAGTGAGTGAGATGACTTGAACCTGCTGCAGATGTTGTAGCTTCTCAACTAACAGATTCGTTAACACGAGGCTGAATTCACTTCTATCAAGAAAAGGTCATCCTACAGGAAGCATAAGGTGAAGTTCTAGCTGAAAGATAAAGAAATAACTTGCAATTACATCACCTTTAATGGCTTTCCAAATTCAGTGATGTGATTTTGATAATTTCAGGCTGAGTTTGGAGCTAGATGGTAGTTATCTGAAAGTTTTTGGAATCCCTAGGTGTATTTTTCTCTGGTGGGTTTTTTTTATCTTGCTTTTTGTTGGTGGGGTTTTTTTTTTGTCCTGCTTATATGAGGTCTGGCAAACTGAGCATACTTTAAAAGCAGTAGTATCAGTGCTAGAGTAGCTGTCTAGTATAGTAATTGCTTTACAGCTTCCAGAGCTCTGTTAGTTTTCCAGGGGTAGGTCATGTGTAAGTGTGTGCCTCCCAACCACACCGCTTGGTGGGTTTTTTTTTAATCACCCTTATCCTGGTTTTATTTCTCTGGGGGGTAATCCCTTTACCAGCGCTTCCAGTTTACCTGCCTCTAAGCTGTCTCTGCTTATTGCTAATTTGACTGCAATCAGTAGAAGTAAGAAGAACTTAGCCAAGTATGATTTCAGGCAAAAAGGAAATGATGTATGCAGAGGTATAGAACTTCTTAATGGTTATTAACTGGCTGGCAAGTCTGAGGTTTAAACTTCTTTGTCTGAGTGCATAGAGCAAGTGCAAATTCCATCCTCCAGTCCCTTACCACTCTTAGCCCTCCTGTATTTGGCTTCATTTTGCATTAAAAACAACTAAAATAAGCTACTTCTCTAAATGCTTTTGATATACGGAGAGATGAAGCTGTAAGGATATTGGGCAACTCTGTCTTCAGGTAACCGAGGGCTTGAAATGTCAATAAATAACCAATGTTCTGCCACTGCTGCTTTCTGTGATACGCCTTCGCTGGGAGCCTTAGGGCAGGTACTGTTATTTCTAGCTGTTATGAAGTAATTGTGGGCTGGTTTTATAGACTTTCAGTTACTGTAATACAAGCATGGGGCCAATAACATCCGTTTGTCAAACAGAGTGAGGGCGTTTTGGTCTGCTTTTTAATTTCTTCTGACGATGTTGGATGTGAACTGATGACTTGGTTTCCAAAGGCTGCCGTCACGTTCTTTGTGCGACTCACATCTTTCCTTAATCTTTTTGAGATTACAATGCATTGATGCCTTCTGTCAGGTTTGGTTGCACTTTTAAAGGCATACCATGTTATCAAAAAAACAGGTATAGGAGATTATCACTGCGTAGAAATTGGATATAGAGGAATAGGTGTAGTGTCCTGGTTAATGTTTTTATTTATCCCTTTACTTGTCTGTTATACGGGTGACTTAATCTGGTATTTTGCAGTTATTTGGATGCATTTATTAGCTTGGGTTTGCAAGAGTCACACAGTTAATAAGTGGTACATCTGTAGCACCTCTGTCAGTACCTGCAGAGTAAAGGTAGTAGCTTCTGTTTGTGTAGATGTTGACCCAGTTTATTTGGGAGAGATGGCAGTTAGTTTACCCCAGTAAACTTGAAATACGGTTTTTATAATGAAGGAATGATTCTTTTGTCGCTCTGTGTGCATTCCAGTCAGTTCTGAACTCCTGCTTTTATGTTCCTTTCTACAGCTAAGCTTCCTGTTTCCAGATCGTGTGGTTCGAGGCCAGGCAGTGTAACATGTCTCGGAAAATCAGCTTAACTCTAGCCTAGCTTGCACAACACAGAATGATAATAGATTTCAAATTTAATAATATTAAATGACATTAGAGTCCTGGCAAGCCTCTAACCGTCACCCCCTGCAAATGGCTTTATGAGACTTGTAATTGATGTTTGAGGTAATTAGTGCGTACTGTTAGGGTAGTGCATGACTTGAATTTTCTGGGTAGATCAACAGGCTGAATGCTAGCAGCATGAAACTCGTTATTTGAGAGTTTGGAAGTGTGGTAAGGGGCATCCTGGAGCTCAGCAGTGATGTGTCCTTAACACAAACCAGCAATGCATAGTTTTGCTTGGAGGGGAATTTCAGGAGTAGCGTCATGACTGACTTTTTTTTTTGTGTCACTTATAGCAAGAACTGCAGATGAGGGACTGGAGATCTGTTAATAATACAGCAGGCATTTATATTTGATAGAGAAATACACGTAGCGTAGAATCTCACAACAGATGCTTAAGAATAATCCAGCATTAACATTTGCATATGAAATGTATTTAGGAATCCACTTTGTCTTTGAAATCGGGGTGGTGTTTGAATAATTTAATACACACTGGTATGGATAACTGAAGGCTGTTCTACTCTACTGGAAATGGTTTCATGTGGAGTAAGATCCTCAAAAGGTGGGATGTTCTTACAACTCCTCTGTATTTCTTTTGAGACTGGGAGTAGAACTGCTTTTGGCTTTAAAGGAGCTGAGACTTATGAATTACAGGCTGTAAGTTCAAGTGTTGTTAGGAATAAATGCTTCCATGCAGTTACTTTAGCAGTTTGATTCTTAATAGCGTTTGTTTTCTCTCTCTTACCAAATTCAGTCGCAGCTCAGCGTTGAGCAGGACTAAGCTCTGCTAATCCTTCAGAAATGCGGTAGCTTCATGCAGTTGGTGGGACTACAGGTAGCCATGCGCTTCTGGATTCTGCACAATTAGGATGCTTACTCTCTGGGAATAACCAAGAAATGCTGGCACTGTTGCTCTTTGTGCCTGGAGGTTTCTCTGAAGACTCTCCTGCACCGCTATTCTCTTCCCTATGCAGAGCATTGGCCACATGTGAAAGCTGATGTCAACCCCAGAGTGCACTCTAGGACTGAAGGGAAAAAGAATAAAATGATTGTAAAGAGCTTCAAATACCTCCATTCTGTTCCAAATGAATCTCTTTCCAGCCTCTGGCTGAAACTCTGTAGCCGTGGAGAGGAGCCAGCCCGTGGCCAGGAGGGAAGCCAACGCCGGCTGTCACGAGGAGAAGCTGGCAGCTGGGTGAAGTGCTTTAAAATAATTGTGTGGGGAGCACTCAGGAAAAGCTCTTGCAGGTTTTCCTAGCCATACTTGTTGTTTCAGCACATTGTTGGTTTAAAGGAAAAAAAAAAAAATCAGGAAAAACATATCTGGCATGTAGTGATATAGGAAGCTGGGGAATTCAGTTACCTTCCAAAGTACAGGATGAGGATGGAGGCAGAGTATGGTGTAAAAAGAGGGTAAAGAAGAGCTGAAGAAGTAGGGTAATCTTTGTCTAATCTCACACTTTTTAGTATTTGAACTCCCACCTGCTGCAGTCACGTTCTGGAATTCCATTTTTTATTTAGAGAGGATGATATTTTTCAGCTGTCTCTTTGATATATTTTGCTGTAGCACATTCTGACTTTTAATGCTCTGTGGGGAAGAAGTTTGGCTTGCTGCAAAGTGCCAGAAGTGAGAGACTGGCCCATATTTTTCTTTGCAAAGGAGAGTATTTTGCTAAAGTCTTTGCCAAAGACTTGATACTTTAAGGGCAGGAGTGTCAGTATAGCCAATTTGTAGAGAAGCTACCGATTTCCTCACTGCAGACTTCACATTCAAACAGTTAGTGCTTTTTAAATTTAGGCACAATAGGTATGTTCTGCAGAAGCCTTGTGGTTACTGCGGTTCTTAAAAATCAGTCAATCTTTACTGGCAGCACAAGCAAGAACAGCATTTAGAACTGAAATAAGTCCTTAATGTTACAGCATTGAATTTTGATTTTTATTTGCTGTGGTGGAATTTCATCAAATGACCAGCTGCTCTTCTTTATCAGATGGAAATGTTTAGCGTGTAGCCTCTTTTCCTTGTCTCTCCTTCCTCAATACCTCTTCCCCCCCCTTCTCTCCCCCGGGATATAAAGCCCATGTTAAAACTTAGTAGGCTTTGGAGCAGACCTGGAGTGCCCCGGTGTTGAAGGATCTCCAAGCAATTTATAAACGGGGCATTATCCAGGTTACATAAATCAGTGTTTCTCAGCGCTCCCCGATGCAATGTAGTGATGAGAGGCTTCTGTTACATCACCAGCCTGACCCATTTCTAACGTTCTCCATTTAGCTTACCCGCAAGGCTCAGGGCACCACGTCTAAAGTTATTTAAAATTACTTAAACTTGTGCAAAACGCTGGGTAAATGCTTCTCATCAGGTGAGAATAATTAAATGGCTACAACTTTGATTCAAGTAAAACCAGGGCGATTTAAATTGATTGTTAATAGTGAACTTAATGTGACGCTCTGGGCATTAATAGTGTCATTACACTTTGGAGGGTAGGTGTGTGTGGAGACATATTACTTTGTGACAGTTATGTCTAAATTAAGTGTGACTGATCTCAGCTGTACAAGATAAGGTTTGCCTGTGTTTGTCTGTTCCTGGGAGAAGCTGGTCCAGCACTCTATTTTTGCTCCGCTTCTGGATGGAACCCTGAAAGTAGGCTTTCAAGCTTCCTGGTAGGTGATTGACCCCTGTCGTATTTATCCTCTTTTCCCACAGACTTAAAGGGTATTTTTTGTTTTGTTTTTGTGGGAGTAGGAGAATAGGGAAACCAGAAAGCCATATAGGCAAACTTTCAGAAAGTGATTGCTTTCCTGCATTAAACTTGATTATCACTTCTAGGCTTGCAGGTGAGCTCTGTCAGCTTTTCAGTTGTCCTCATGAAAACTCTGGCTTTGGGACTATGTTTATGATCTTAAACCTGTCCAAAGTCTAGAGAATACTAGGAAGAGTGTTGTGACTTCAAGATTCCATGAACCGTGGCCCTGGGACTCTTAGAGTGTGGTGGGATACTTGGCCTTGTCTCTGGAGTAGGGCTGGGTTGCTGTTGTGCTGCTGCATTCTAGTCTTTCTTTTCCCCCATTTATTAAAAAAAAACAACCAAAAAACCCAACAAAATACCAAACACAAAGAACCAACCAACCAAAAAAACCCCAAAACCAAGTAAAAAACCAAGCACGAACAAAATCCCCCAAAACAAAAACCCAGAAATGTAAGACCACAGCTATAACCCAGAACACTCTCAATGTAATATTCTCTTTTTAATCTTTAAACCCATATATAAATTGTTTCTATCTGTCAGCAATCCTTGTTAGTATCGAATTAGCGGTGCTGCCTCCTGGTATAGTTTATTCAACTATTCACCTGTTTCCTAGCCAGTAGTGGGATTTCCAACAGATGTGAGCTTCTTGTTAAACCAAGCCAAATTAACGTCACAATATGGATTTTTAAGCTGCTGTGGAAGAGAGAAGACAACATTATTTTTGTGCTTTAAATTGCTGTTATTTTTCTATAACTCTTCTCTACTTATAGACTAGTGTATTGTATAAACTAGGATTTGATTTTTAACCTTAAAATTGGATGCATTTGGAAGCAATTGAAACTTTCTTACTGTAATACCATTGTATTAATAGAGAGATAGTTTAAATGGCTTGTTGAGGACAAAATGACACTTGAAATAACAGTAGGTGCTGTAACTCCTTCATGGTAAGAAAAAATAGCCTCACTGAGCCACCACATATGAACAAATGGAAAAGCTCTGGCTCCAGACTGTGCTTACATCCCTTTTCAGTTTTGATCCGGTGTGTTATTCTCTTAGGCACTGGTTTTCCTCCTCTAGGTAGGACCCCATCACCATAGGAACAGAGTGCTCTGCGAATATTTTTCTGAGAGGAAGAGACATTTTACAGCAATTTCTTTTCTGCCTTCGCGTGTGGGAGAAATACCTTGAATTGTTTGTGCTTCACTGTCTGTGTGGCAGGAGGCGTGGAGAAAATAACTTGGAAAACAGCTGAAGATGAGAGCCTAGTGTTAATTTCTGAAAGGTGCTGGTTCTGTGGCTTACTTGTATTCGTCTCAAGAGGGTTCTGTGTCTCGGTTGGTTTGAGCACTGTCTGTGGCAGTCCCTGGCCACAGGTATTTGGGTAGTGGTGGAGATGCTGCCATGAAGCTGCTGTGGGCAGGCATGTTCCCTGCTGAGCCGGGGGGTAAATAAACCTGTTGAGATGCTGGGTTCCTCCCTGAGCTCTGACCTCGCTGTAAGGTAACAGCAACTAAACCACAACACTCCTGATCTTGAGAGGGCTGACCCATGCCCAGGCAAATCAACCCGACTGCTTTGGGTGAAGCTATGTGTTTTGTTCATTGTCAGTAAAAGCGAGTTGGCCTCTTCTTCCCCATTTCCTGGGACTGGCTGGCTGAGGAAGCCCCAGTCTGCAGGATGAATTTAGTCCTTGCACAGCCCTGGTAAGAATACAGTCCCCACCAGTTCTAAATTTTGCTACTGAGAGATGCGAGATGGGCAGCATTGCTGTCTTTTCAGCACATAGAGCTGAACCCATAGCTTCATGCCAATTTTGACTAATCTGTTGCATTTATTAACAAGGGCTCTGGTCATGGATGGGTTCTGCATGCCTGAGTTTGCAGTTTTGATGTCCTGGATGGGTAAGGAAAGCTGTATCTCGTGGTGATATATGTCTTGGTTGATGTGCAAATTTGGATGTGTTCTCCTTTGTTGGTACTTCTTGAAGTTCTGTGGTTACTCCTGAAGTAGGAAGTGAAACACGTGTAGGGTTTTGGTTGTGAAACTTGGGGAAAATCATGTATGTGTGATCATCTGGTAGAAAAAAAGAGTATGTTAGCATCCTGGTTTAACTTAAGGGTAGACACTTACTCAGGGTTCACCTTCTCTCTCCTTTGTGCCTTTCCTCTTGTGCTCACAGGATGAATGGAGCATAACACACCAGTGAAACAGCTGTCTCAGAATAGGCTTTTACTTAAAAACCAATTCTAAGATTCCTGCCTTTTTATGTGGTACTTGAGGCTATCTGTTGAAGCATGCATGCATTTTGTATCTTCATTCTCCTTAAAACCAGAGGAACGTTTCACTTGCTTCATCTCCTCTTTGTGGAATCTTCGTTTGCCAGCTGGTGCCAGCTCGCTGCTATGCCAGGTCACTTTGCAAATTCTCTGTAGATGAGGCATGAAACAATCCATTCCTTTTACCAGATTCTTTTTAGAAAGGCTTGCCTTTAGCAGTGTATGCTGTCTTTGTGCCTTCGGCTAACCCCTTATTCAACTTGTCCAGATAGTTTTGTTTGGTGTGTAAATGCCAGGGTCAAACTGAAGGGTGCATGGCTTTAAAACAGTGGGTTTTATTGAGAGGATTTATTTAGATGAGAAAAATTGCAAGATTTGTAATACATAAATTCACAGAATGGTTAGAGTTGGAAGGGACCTTAAGATCATCTAGTCCCAACCCCCCTGCCCTGGGCAGAGACACCTCCCACCAGACCAGGTTGCTCCAAGCCCCATCCAGCCTGGCCTTGAACCNAAATCTCCCCTCTTCCAGGTTAAAACCCTTACCTCCCTGATCCAGTCCTTCCCCATCTCTCCTGGAGCCCCTTTAGGGCCTGGAAGGGGCTCTAAGGTCTCCCCAGAGCCTTCTCTTCTCCAGGATGAACCCCCCCCCCAACTCTCTCAGCCTGTCCTCACAGCAGAAGGGGCTTCAGCTCTCCCAGCATCTCTGTGGCCTCCTCCAGACCCATTGTGACAAGTCCATGTCCTCCTTCTGTTGGTGGCCTTGGAGGCAGTGCTGCAAAGGGGTCTCCCAGAGGGAAGCGGAGGGGCAGAATCCCCCCCTCGCCCTGCTGGCTACGCTGCTGGGGATGCAGCTTGGGATGTGGGGTGTCTCTCAAGATAACCACATTGATTTGAAAACTCTTTGCTGGGGAGGGTGTTATGCTCCCAGTGAGCAGGCACTGGTCCACATTAACACCTGGGTAGGATCGCAAGCAATTAAACATTCTCACTTGTTAAAGGTGTTAGCTTGTTTTTTCTTAATACCTAGATAGAATTTCTGCTAGGGCAGGCTGGCCAGAATGCCTGTGCCGAGGCTGAGAGGATGTATCACTGCTAGAGCAGCTCAGAGCTGGATTAACTTCAAACCTCTAAAAATAGCTTACAAGCCATCAAAAGCGAAAATGCTTTTTCCTCTAGTGAATCATGTCTTCCGAAGGGAGGGCCTATGAAAATTAATCTGTGCTGCCTTCTCCGTGGGGTCTTGCAGAGAACTGGCTAAACAATAGAGCACAATGCTGCTGGGCACTTTGAATAGGTGGAATTTCTGCAGCAGAATTACAGCAGAATACAAGGCAAATGATGTTTTAAATCTGATTATATTAAAATTAAATACTACAAGAAATTCTTCTGCTTCTAAATACCTTTTTCCCTAGGCTTCTACGGTTGTATCTGAGAGACAGTTAGGTCCTAATGTTTCATCATGTGGATGATTATAAATAGCATGAATTCACTTTTTTTTTTCTTTTTCCTGCAATCCTTTGATCTGCAATGCACTTCAGTATTCCTAATAATGCCTTTTGTGTAGCTGGTTGTTAGTGAGATCACTAATTATTGATTAGGTGAAGTTCAATAGCTTCTGGAGCTGAGCAGGCTGTTCCAGGTCCGAGCTTCCCAAGATGTCCTAGGAAGGGCTGTTCCCTCTCTGGAATGCAGCTTCTTGTCTCTTTTGCCGTTTATTCCAAAGTGATACAGTAAGAATAACTGCTTTTTTGACATTATCCCAACTTTTTGGCGGTACTACTTCTGTTGATGACTATCTGTGGAAATACAGACTTGAGCTCCTTTAAGCAGCGTTGTACTTTGTGCTGTTGCCAGTCGAGTGTGCATAGGTGCTCAAGTTTTCCCATCCAAATTATGTTTACAGTTTCTTATTAGGTTATATTATAATCTGCAAATGGGAATAACTACCAATTTATACTTTAGAGTTCTACCTTTTGCTTGCAAAAGCTATAGCGGAGTAAACTAGAAAATAGAGTTATCTGTTCTCACCAATGGAGATGTGCAGCTGCTGCCTGGATGCTGCTGCTCTGCTGGCTTGAAGGAGCGATTCTTCCTTCTCAGACTGGATTTGGAATTGCTATGTAAGACTGCCCTTGGTAAGACAAGGAACAGCAGAGGTGTTTTGGAGCAGGTAAAGCACTCTTAGTATTTACAGTAAGCGTAGTTAACCTTGTGGGCAGAATTAAACTGCATATTGCCATCTGTATGTGATTTTTTTTTTTTTTTTTATAATGTCCTGATCTGTAGAAATGCAGTTTGTAACAGTTGGGGCACTGTCCTTCTTGGGGATGGTGTGGAAGTATGCATTGGTAAACAGTTAAAAATAAAATAAACATTACTGCTGGTGGGTTGGAAAGTCCTTGTTCCTTCTGTGCTGGTGAAGAACCTAAGTACTTTGGAGTAGATCCTTTTACAGCTGCTAGCAGAGAGCAACCACCACAATGAAGAAGGAAAGACTCCTAAGTGCATATTACCTATTAATGGGGTTTGCAGTAGCTGGTGACACGTGACAAGCCCTACTGAAACACCCCGGTGTCTGCAGGAAGAAAGATTGCTCGAAGTCCCTGCAGACTTGAGCTGCTCTTCCAATTCTGTATCTGATGGATGGAATGACTATGGGAAACAATAAAAAGCTTGTATTGCGGGAGGTGTCCTTGAAATGTCTTTTAGATGTGGGCAGTGGTTTGCCATACTTATTTTTTGACTTCTTAGGTCTATGAGGAAGGAAAAATTCTAATAATAAAAACTGGTTTTTAAGGACTGTTGCTGCGAAAGTTCTTTCCGCACTGGTCAGAGCTGCCGTGTGTGGTATCACTGCAGTTCCAGTGAAAGCACTTTCACGTACTTGCATGTCTCGTCTTTAGCACCAGGTTTGGTTGTCAGCACCAAATGAGTTGAATCTCTCCTCTGTGCTGTCAAAAGTGATGGGAATGGAAGAGGAATTCTCTTCTGTCTCAACATGAATGGATACATATGTTAAGCCCACAATCTTATTTTCGTATTGAATTTAATCCAGTAAAACCTTCTGTTATAGTCACGGAGTTTTTCTGGTTGGTTTTCCTAAGGGCTTGTATTTCTCTTTTTCTTAAGCATTGTTCTCTGCTTCCTTGAAGTTTGCATTTTCCATTTTTCTTACTTGGGGGATGTTGCAAGCAGAAGTGGCTGCTGTTTTTCTTTCTGTCCATCTGAAGCTGGCAAGATTCACGACCTAAACCAAAGCCAAGGTTAAAGGATACTTACATTTTTCAGCCCCGCTTGATGGTTGAGATTCATTGGTGAGTTGTGTGGTTTGGTTTTGGTTTTGGATTTTTTTTTTTTTTTTAGAATAACGAACTTCCTGCACTGATGGCACTGAAAAGACTTAGAGTGTTCTCCCTACTCTTTAAAAGAGGGGTATTTACCTTGTAGCACCCGGTTAAGCACTGTAGGTGGCCGCATGAATAAAGGCATGCGGAGAGGGGTCAGTATAGGGAGGTGAGAGATGGACCGTTGATCCCAAGTCAAACCACAAGCACTCGTAAAACTAAATAGGCGACTTTTAAGCATTCCATGGAGCAGCTGGGTAAGGACCACTTCGTGCTGTGTATCCCTTTGGAGGATGGTGATCAACTTGCTGGGGTCTTTATTCCTCCTCCAACGAGCTTTCACAGCATGAGTGTCGACTATTTAAAAATAGGTAGATTTCTCTCCTTTCACTTTTAAACTTCTTTTTAAAACTTAATTTAAAAGCCTGTTTGGCACTCTTTTTAAGCCATAAAGAAATTGGTTGGGTCTGTAGTTTATGTACTAATCTTTTGCTGAAGAGCAGCAGATGTTGTTCACTTTTTTGATTCCAGGCTTTATTTTCCACATAGCTATTTTTTGGCAAATGCTGCTGTTTGTCAGTGCAAGAACGTTGTTTTTTTGCAGGGGAAACATACTCCCTTATAGTTATTCTCATCCTACCTATCCACTGAGTCTGTTTCCATAACCCCTTAGGTGACCTTGTCCATCTTCAAGGAATGTGTCAACAGATGTGACATTGGTAACTGAAACTCAGTGACACTGTCATGTGAGAAGCCAGATAACATCAATTCATTGTTAATATTGAACTAACTCTTAGTTCCTGGCCTGTTTTTTCACTTCTTAGCATGCACAGTGGTGTGTACCAGTTACAAGGAGAACTTAGAGCTTTTGAAATGGTTTATTCGATTATAGCTTTATTGTGATTGCAATCTGTCTTAAATTGAGAAGACAAACTTGTTCTCCTGAGGCTGAGCTCTCAGATATTGCAAATATCAGTTTTAGCCAGTTTGGATGCGTAAGGCCAGGGAAAAGTAAACAATTTCTGCAGTTTATCTGGACCCTGCACACATCTTCAACCTTTGGATTCTCAACTGAGTGGTTGTTCCTGGTTAACCTACCCTTTTCTTGCTGAACCAAGGGCTGTCTCAGGGGAGGCATCCTTCAGGTGTCATCAGGCAGTTGAAACAGAGCAACTGCATGTATTTCCAAGTTTGGTGCCGCATTTGGAGCTGCTCTGTCTTCATGAAGAGGATAAATGTTACATACCAAGTTGGTTTTGGATGTCTAATTGAAGACTTGCCATCCTAGTTTGAGAGGGTAAGCTTGCATTTCACATTGTTGAAGTGTCTACTGGCACACGTTCCTGCAGTACCCTTCTGTGGAGTACCTTTGCTTCTGATGGTGTGTGTTCTTTATATCTGTATGCGTTCAGTTCATGTAATCAGTGGTGAATTGCCATACCTGGAGGTATTTAGAAGCTGGGCAGACATGGTGCTGAGGGACACGGGTTAGTGATGGTTTCTGTCAGTATGGGCTTGATGGCTGGACTTGATGATCTGGAAAGTTCCTTCCAACCTAGGCAATTGTATTTATGATTCTATAAGCAGAAAGCATCTTTTCTTCACTGACCTTTCTTGATGAAACAACAGTGCTTCTGGAGGAAGGGCAGCAGGAAGGGAACCTAAATGCAGAGCTAATATTGGGTATCCTGCCAGAGGCAGGGGGAAAAAAATCAGTCTGAGTTTTGACCATAATTGCTAACTTGTGATATTTAATTAAATCATTGGCAAAACTGATATAGCAAGTCTGAAACAATTGCTTCCTGAATCATCTGTCTGGGGGCAGCAACCTGATGTCAGTGATTTATGGAGGTAAATACTACTTTATATGATTGGTACTAATTTCTACTATGGCAGTAAATGATATTATATAATTTGTATGATTAGTAACAATCTGTGTAATTAATATAAATGTTAGTATGAAATACAGAGGGTAAAAATTAAATGCTTAATAACATGCTGATAATAAACACTGTAAATATAATTCCAGAGTCGTGCTTTAGGATTTGGTAGATGATGCCTGAAGTCTAGCTACATAGACATGCGAGAACTTGGGATTTCCAGCTGTTTTTGGAAAGTCGTTCCTTCAGCCTTACTTGCTTACCTACCTAAACATCTGCAGTTTGAGGTATTTGTATTTCAACTCTTGAATTAATTACTTGTTTTTCTTTTAATTGTGATGAAAAAAGATCAAACCAGCAGCACCAAGCTGTCAAGACTCTACGCACTGTTCAGTCTGACTGAAGACTCTTTGAATGGGGAATTGAATGCCAAGAATCAGTATTAAACTGTTCTGGAGAAGTTGAGAGTGTTGAATTAAATGGTTTTTGACATAATTGCAGTTCAGATTCACAGATAGGCAGAGTCAAGAGTAGGAAAACAATCTAATGGAAATTCAAGTTAACTTGTTAGACAAATTGTGAAATAAATGAGAGAGTCTTCCCAAGGTATTTTAAGAAAGAATGTAAAAATAAGACTTAGTTGAGTGCTATACGTGACTATTGCCACAGTAAAAATGAAGTTAATGAATTAATCCAAAATCTCACTTGTTTGTGCCTTTTTGAGAAACTCCAGTAAACCAGGCTGAAGTAAGAGTTCTCACCAGTAAGGAAGGCCATGATGTTCCATGAATCCTGAATGAATTGACAGGGGGAGGGTCGGACAAATGGATGGGGAGTTAAGTCTTTAAAAACCGTGCATTACAATAATGATTAGCAGAACTACATTTCAGCCTTGAACACTTTTGAATCTCAGAACTGGCACATAAAGTCCAATTCCCATGCGTAAGCATGAATAACGCTATCCCTTTTAAACATGGGATTGTTTCTGTAGGAATCCTAGAATTCCCTCCTACCCCAAGGTAATGAAGTCATACAGAACAGTGTTGCAGCAAACAAAATAGCCTTCTAGATTGCCAGGAAGTGAAAATATATGTAGATTACAATCCAAGTGTGTCCCCCAGTTTTGAAACCATGCCATTGAGCATTTAGTGGTGTCAGCCACTCATAAAATTCTGCCAAACCACATTTAGAGCATGCTCTAGAGAACCGAACTCTGGGTCTTGATAATGTGAAAATTGATGGTAGGGCTTCTTGTAGCAAGCTTGTGGTCATTAAAGGAATTTACCTAAAGCTCTTTGTTGCTAGGAGTAAAGGATGTGTTTTAGGGGTTTTAGTCTAAGTACTAAAACATTCTATTTGGGCTCTGTGGTGGGCTTCCCTGATGGTAGCTACATCTCTATATAAGTAGGATCTGCTGGGAGAGATACCTGTGTGTTGACAGTGATGGTGCTGGTTGTGGTCAGGATTTCTTTGTTGAAAATTCTAGCTAAAAAACACGCACTGGGTGTTACAGAACATCTGAAGCTGTCATGTATGAGTATAACATAGGGATTATTGCAGTAAAGGTGAAGAGAAGAAGGAAAATGGTCTTCGCACTGTAAGAGGAGAGGACACTGGAAAGTGGGTTCGTTGGCTGTTTGGTTTGTGGGTTTTTTTTCTGATAAACCTTTTTCTCAGGTATTCAGTGCCTGTGGCATTGCTCTGGCATTGCTGGGTAAATACAAACCTCTCTTTCAACACAGTATCCCAGTGCTGTGTGTGTAGGGTCTGAGGAATCTCAGCACTGGTAGTATTTTGTACCTTCCTGGCCCTATGGCTGAAGTCTGTCACATTCAGTACTGGGTGGAAAGCTCTTCTTAATTTATTCTGGAACTTGTTAGCAATAAAAACTCTGTGCTGTGTTCTCTGAAACTAATCTCATAACTGGAACAGATTTCTGTTCAAACATTCCTGAAATACATTTCTCTCGAGTTTTCGTTAGGAGGAGATGGCACATTTGGAACAGTCAGATGTTAATTCAGTATTTTGATTTGTATATCTCATACATAACTGTATCTCACATGTGCGTGTCCATCTTGGATGGAACAATTCATGAGCACAGATACTGGATGGCTAAATAAATCACAAAAAAGGCCATTCAGTGGCACTTCTGGTGTACAAGGGGGAAGAGTTTTAGTTCTTGTTCTTGATGTTATCTTATTGCCTGTACAAATGACTGTTGTTCATAGGGCTGTGTCCTTGCCAAAGGACTGAGGGCTATGGTGATTATTCTTCTCCACAGGATCAGAGACTATGTTCTCTCTAGAAATACCAATTTAGCTCTTGTGCCCTGATCCATTTAGATATCCTCATAGATATACCTTTTTTTTTCCTTGGGTTTTAAAAAGTAGATGAAAGCATGGATTGTGGATTTTGAAGTTAGATACTGTAGTATTTGTTGTATGCTTTAAACAATGAATTTACTACTTAAGAGAATATATATTTCTCAGGTTAATTGACTGTATTGATGGAAAAATATAAGGGAATGTTCTTTCCCCCACCCTTTTTTTCAATCAGAGGGAAATGCAGCATTGTATAATTTCCCAAGGAAAAAAAATATTCCTGATGAAATAACAGGATAACTCTTTGAACCTCTGCTTTGGTCTGTGGGGAGGGGTATTTGGCTTTTTACTTGGTTCCATTTCAAAACGTGGAATAGAGACTTGGAGTAATTAAAATGTATTTTGAAAAAACCTGGGAATTCAAACGAGAATTTTTTTTTGTTTTGCTTTCCCAGCAAGACATACTATATGCAGAAACTCAAGCTCTAAAATGGTACTGCATCTTTCTTTCACTGGATTTGGCCCTGTAGTGATGTGCTAAGCAGTCTTGTGTTATTCAGGAGCCAAGGGCCCCCGAGACTGTTAAACTGAAGGAAGCTGGATGCTGTTTTGCATATTCCTAAAAGCTTCAGTTTAGCTTCCATCTTTGTCATATCAGTTGTTGCAGCCTTCCCACTGGTAAATCACTGCTGGGGTGAGGAAGCTGTGGGAAGTTGCTTACTACTTATAGCTGTTGGTGTTTAATCCGGTATTTTCCCAGGGACTCCAGGTTTTCCGCTTACCTTGTGATCGATGCCGCTCCTCATTAACTTTGCCGTCTCCCCCTCTGCTTCTTGGGGGTGCTGCCAGATGTGGATGGGGACCCATCTGGAGTGGGCACTTGGTCAGCTTTTAACTTCTGGTGCCGCCACGTTGAGGCATAGCAGCTGACTTCTGTGGTACCTAATGCTTGGCTTCGGGTATCGAAAAAAATGTTTAGGGGAAAAGAAATTGTTGATTGAATTTGATTATTTTCAGAAGAAAGCTGCTGTCTTTTTGCTTACGCTTTTGGGATTGTTTATGCTGTTTCTCAGGCTTACTGGAAGGTTTTGCAGAGGGATCTGGGCAGTTTGGATGGATGAGCTGAGGCCCATGGTGTGATGTTCAGTAAGGCCAAGTGCACTCAGGTCACACCAACCCCATGGATGCTTCAGGCTGGGGACAGAGTGGCAATGTGCCCAGGTGGCCAAGAAGGACCAGTGTGTCCAGCAGGACTAGGGCAGGTGACTGTCCCCTTGTACTGGGCACTGTTGAGGCCCCACCTTGAGTGCGGGGTCCAGTTTTGGGCCCCTCAGGACAGGAAAGACATTGAGGTGCTGGAGCAGGTCCAGAGAAGGGCAATGGAGCTGGTGAGGGGTCTGGAGCACAAGTCTTGTGAGGAGCAGCTGAAGGAGCTGGGGGTGTTCAGCCTGGAGGAGGCTGAGGGGAGACCTTCTCGCTCTCTCCAACTCCCTGAAAGGAGGGGTAGACGGGGGGTTGGTCTCCTCTCCCAGGAAACAAGTGAGGAAGTGGCCTCAAGTTGTATCTGGGGAGGCTTAGGGTGGCTATTACAAAAAATTTCTTCACGGAAAGGGTTATTAATCCTTGGAAGAGGCTGCCCGGAGCAGTGGTGGAGTTGCCATCCCTGGAGGTATTTAAAAGCTGGGCAGACATGGTGATGAGGGACATGGGATAGTGATAGGGATCGCAGAATCTCAGGGATTGGAAGGGACCTTGAAAGATCATCCAGTCCAATCCCAGAGCAGATCACACAGGAATGTGTCCAGGTGGGTTTGGAATGTCTCCAGAGAAGGAGACTCCACAACCTCTCTGNCCACCAGGACCCCCAGGTCCCTTTCCCTTTTGTTGTTCTCCAACAGGTTAGTTCCCAACCTATGCATTTGTCAGTGTTGGGTTCCCAACCTATGCATTTGTCAGTGTTGGGTTCCCAACCTATGCATTTGTCAGTGTTGGGTTCCCAACCTATACGTTTGTCAGTGTTGGGTTAATGGTTGGACTTGATCTGAAAGGTCCCTTCCAACCTTGATGATTCTGTGATTCTATGATATTTTTTTCTACCCCAATACAATACAATAAACTTTATGGACTTAAGAACAGAATCTCTTTAGCAAATGACTGAGACATGCTTTTGTGGGGTACTGGTTTTGCATTTCATTGGCAGTGTACCAGGCAGTAGCCTGGAGAAAATTCAGATTCCCGGTTGCTTACTTGTGTGAAATACATTGATGACACCGATGGGCGCAGGAGCTGCCGCAGGAGCCACTGCTGGAAGAGCCCAGCAGAGTAAGGTGACCCCCAGGAATGGGTGGTCCTCCCATGGAGCCTGGGTTGTGGCCTATGGAGCTGGTTCAGCTTGGAGGCTCTTGTATCCAGTTGGGCCTGTGTGGAGCAGAGAAGTAACTTGAATGCTGAATGGGCAGATGATAACATTTATTTATTCCTCCTGAAAACACATTAAGCAGTCAGTGTGCTATTCCAAATGTTCTGTTGTTTTCTGCTGCTTCTTTGTGTCATCTAGCGTCAATTTGAAGGTGGGCTGTGGCCACTGTGTCCCTCAAAGAAAGGCTTAGACTTTCCTTTTCCCCCTATGAGTAGATTAGAAAGATGAGTAACAAATACAACACTTGGATGTCTTTGCTGTTGCTGTACAAATGTACAAGGTATAATTTTTAGTGTTTCATAGCAAACCTTCTATAGAAGCAATGTTTAGTGATAACCCGATCCTGCTGCGGAACTGGGAAGCAATTCAGAGTATACCTTTACAGCAATAATACTAATTATGTAGATAAGGGATACAACAAGGCCTGTTTACTGGCCATAATATATTAAATCTGCTTGATAGCAAGCTAATCAGAACAATTAGTGTTTGATCATGGGACAAGTGCTGCTTTTGTAACCTGCAGTGTTTGAAAAGCAGAATGAGAAGTCTTGACGGAGTCGATGGGAACCGTAAGCTTGTGCCTGATGTGTAATGATCATTTTCTGTGATAGTAATTAATGAACTGTTTAAGTTATGGAGGACATTCATATTATTGACACTGATGTATGTATGAGCTGAATTTTTAATTGAGTAGATGTGCTGACCGTGGTAATACTGGTGGATAAATCAGACTAATTTTATGCATTGGGTTTGTACTTAGAACTGTATAGGTATTTTTAGAAAGGTCAGGTGATTTACATACTCTTTTTAAAATGTCCATTTCGATACGCACAAGTGGTGTTTGTGTATGTGGATTGCACTTAGCAGGCACACAGCTACTGCATGGGGAGGGGAGAAGGCAAAAAGGTCACCGGAGGCTGCGGACGCGATGCTGAGAAGTCCCTGGGCAAAAGCTAATGAAGTGCCCTTGGAGTTCCCACTGCTCTTGTGGCTCTCGTACAGATCCTCTGCCAGGAGAGCAGAGCTTGCAGCATCTTCTGGTGATTGGGCAACCTCCGCTGTTACTCACCAACTACAGATTCCACCTTTTGCTGGTAGACTCTAGTGAGAAAACTTGTTTTACAGTTCTATGCTGCTGGAGAAACATGACAAAATAACAAAACTGAATTATCTCTTGGGAAAAAAAAAATCCCCTTTTGATATTTCAAATGAAAATTGTTTAAACTTTAAGCATAAATCTAAACTGCTGTTATGTTTGGAGTGTTCTATGCTGTGATAAGTAATTTCTGACCTACTTCTTTATTGCTGTTCTTAGTTATGATATTGAGGTACAACAAAAGAGAACGTGTGTCTGCTGTAGTAGCTGAGGGAACCTTAATGGTAGTTGCAGCAAAAATTGCCTGAAACAGCCCCCAACCTTGAATTGTTCTGAATCCAGGCTGCTGAGGGAGTTGTGTAGACAGGACACACAGATTACAGGTGAGAAACCATATGCAAAGACACTAATGCTTTGGAGATAATGAAGCTGTGTTGTGGAAAAAACCACAACAAAACAAATTTCTGTAATGGTATCTTTGGCTTATGTTAGGTGATGCCATTGACTTGAGATTAAAACTGAAATGGCCTGATATGCTTCAGTCGGTGCCAATTCAACTATCCTGCACCAAATGGCTCTTCTAAACTGGGTGGATTGAGAGCTTTTCTCTTTGTGTGTGTGAGGCTATGACTGTCAGATGGATGCTAGGAGCTCATAAGATCTTTGGAACACTAATGTCAATCATTTCTAATGATGGAGTAAAAATATTTTGTAGCCTGTGGGGCATTATTCTTGCTTCCTATTTGGAGGGGGGAACAATGCTTCCATTTTTTAACTTTGCATGGAACTAGGAATGCTTCCTGTCTGCATTTAGTATCTTCACTGAACTCCAGTAGTAAGAAAAATATCTGTTCTTGTTCATGCTTTGAAAATACCTAAGTCTTTAATGGCAGACATAAATGGTTGTTTGGAAAGAGGTTATTTTTAACCATGCAAGTTTTGCTTCTGTGACCTAATTAGGTTTTGCTAGTCAAACTAGGATGACTTTGACGGAAACAACCTTTTTTTTTTTT
>VXBJ01001507.1:355720-436425 GCA_013400055.1 Nycticryphes semicollaris | reverse complement strand
TTTTTTTTTTTTTTTTGTGAGTGTTAAGGAAACTTATTGTAACTTAACGTTTTGTCAGTTACTTCTGGCTGGAGAACCAGATGGGGGTATGGTAGTGCCATGTTCCTGGCCTGGCCTATTTTACATTTATAGGGAAGTTCTTGAATTTCATGGTACCCAGAAGATGCGCATGGTTCCTTCATGCTGTTTTGCAGAGAAACACTTTATTCATATATAAAGTCCCCAGCAGAAAATGTTAGTTCTGGAGAATGAGACTGAAAATAACATCTGGCTTGGTTCAGTGTGTAAGATATCAAGATTAACTGTGTGGGTTGTCTTGCCTTTCTTTTCTGTCCATCTAGGCAAACATCCTTGATGTATTTTACATTAAAAAAAAACCCATCCCCATACCTTTTTAGTGCACAGAATAAGAAAAGGAAAGATTTATGAAGTTTTTTTTAGTCTTGACATCTTCCTGTTGCTTCATTTGACATCTTGGCTAAAGGGATGTGATGAAAGACATGCTTCGCTTCTTAGTGCTGTCGTACAGTCAGTCTGGACAAGGTCCTGCATCTCCTTTCCCTGAGAAACCCAGCTGCAGGAGGGACAGTAACTACTTACTGTGGAGCATGGGAAGCATTTTTGTTTATAGATGGTGAATTCATGATCATATAACTGACTAAGGATATCCATCAACAATATCACTACTGACAGTGGTTTAAGTATTAATGTGAGGTGAAGGAGGATTTTATGCTGCACAGAAATGTAAGGGGCAGATTACTTCTCATTTAATGCCTTTGATGTATACCTGGGCTGTGAGCCCCAGGTTTTCCATTGATTGTGAAATTGTTAGCAGATATACTGAACACCTGATGTCCATTACTACGACCTGACCTAGCTCTTATCTTTCTTAGTTGTCCCTACCTACTCTATCTTAAAGGTTGCCCGGAGAAGCTGTGGCTGCCCCATCCCTGGAGGGGTTCAAGGTCAGGCTGGAGGGGGGTTGGAGCCACCTGGTCTGGTGGGAGGTGTCCCTGCCCAGGGCCGGGGGGTTGGAACTCAATGATCTTTAAGGTCCCTTCCAACTCAAACCATTCTATGAGGCTATAAAGTTGAATTATTTTTGTCACATAAACAAAATCACTAATAATAGACCCTTGTGGAAGGCTGTGTTTTATTTAATTTGGTTATCACATTTCTAAGTGTTAGTTAGTGTCTTAGATTTAACTTGATAGATCAATTGCAAAACTTCCCCAAAGTGACACATAATGCTGTTCTAAGAAGAGAAGCCCACAAAGGTGCATTCCTCCTGTAATGTCCCTGTTTCAGACTGCCTGGTTCACTAGTCGCTAGAGCTTCTTGTTCGTTCTGTTGGGTATTTGAATGGAGAACCAAGAAACAAACTCTCCACCAGAGCTGCAACGCTGGAGGAGCTGGGCAGTGTGCAACATGAACAAAAAAGAACAAAATTAATTCAGTATAGAAGGCAGTTGTGGGCATAGGGCTTCTGGAGCTGGTGGTACACCTGCTGAAGAGCTGTTTCCAAATACACAGACCTTTTTTTCAAGTATCACAAGGTTTTAGCCTGTCAGGAGGACTAGTTAGTTGTAAAAACTCCATGGTAATGGCATGTTATGTGAAACCTGTCATAACTGTCCAAAAATGAGTCAATTTTCTTGACTTACAACTTAAAGGATGCAAATGGCAAACCTGGCTATTGTGTTTCAGTCTGTGACTCATGTTGGGAAATGTTAAGACCTGTAATAAATCCTGCTGCAGTAAATTGTTCTCATTAGCTTGCTTTGTGTTGGAATCTCCTTACTCTTTACTGAGAGGTAAATCTCCTTTGCTGATGGGAGAGAATTGCGTAGGATGTGATTCAGTGAGGTATTTAAGCATCTGTCTTCAACTTAAATCCTGTAAGACGTGTGTCTGGAAGGAGCCACTCTATTTAGATCCGCGCAGCGCTGAGTCTTGGCTCCACGCAGTGACCCGCAGGGTCAACCACTCTTCAAACAAGAACCATGGGGGGGGGGAATAGCACAGAGTTTTCCTGCAGGTGAATATCAAATTGATGATTATGATAGAACTTCTGTGGGCAGTGAGTTTTGGGTTTGTTTTCTTCTCTGCAAGTTCGTAAAATCATGCCTTGATATTATTTCACTTCCCCAAAAGTTTGTTCTGAAATAGAAGTACTTGTGTGTTTGGTATCAACTGATGAAGTTCTGGTAGTGCTGTCACTTTTTGCTTAAAAACAGTGTACTGTTTTTCATACCATAAACTTAACCACGTGTCTTGGTAAGCCATGTAAGTTGGGGGGAACAGGCAGTCTCTAATGTTCAGAACTATGGGAACCCCTTCTTGTAAGGGCAGACCTTTCAAAACAACGTGAACTTCAGGTCTTCCCTCTTTTCCTCTCTGCTGTCCCTGCTGGTGGGCTGAGCTGTACTGATCTTTGGTGAGAATCCTTCTCAGGCACTTGAAATGAAGCATGGTGGGTATTTCTGCAAATACTCATGAGAAAGTAAGCTGTGATTCTGGGTAGTCTTGGTGGCAGTTAAAACCCTTGTGTTCAGCAGCGGCCTTCTCTAATGGCTCTGACACGTAATAATGGTCTGTAGCTGCAGTAGTCAGCATCACTCTTCAAATATCTAGAGATAATTGCTTCTTACTTTCCTGTTCTTCTGTGCCCTTGGCTGGTTACAACAATATTTAGTCACCTGAACCATGAATTTTCAACTCTGCTACAAATAACTGTGCAGATGATCTGCAATCTGGTTCTTACTATTAACAACCAGCTAAAGAAATGCTGGATCCTGCAACCACCATTAGGAACTAAACCCGTTCCTAATTATGATTATCTTCCTCCATCAGCACACTACACTGGTCCTCTGCTTAATCTGACTGATGTTTGAGCACGTTCCATTGGATGAAAAGCCCAAAACCGAAGCTGTGTGCTTGTTTCTGTGGCTTTCAAAAGCATTTAAGGAGGCAGCAAGGAGAGGACACGCTGCTGGTGATGAATGTAGTACCTTGGCCGAGCAGCTGGCCTTGCAGTGTAATTTGCCAGCTTGGTGTTATTGATAAGCAAAGCCGTATCACAGAAAATTTAGGCACCCCATGCTAGTGACTGTCCATAAATCGATCCCATTCCTGCCAAGACAAAAGTCTTTCTGGCAGCTTGAATGAGACAGAATCTAAGGAGGAAAGGTGTCAAGGACTTTTGTTGGCACTTTTAGGGGAAACAGTGACAGGAGCACAAAGGAAGAGAGGATGAAACTGCATGATGGGTAATTTCTGTTGTGCTCTTAATTTCTCTTTGAGCAGGGGAGTATTAATAACTTGTTCTGGCAAGGACCATGTCTGACTGCTTTAGGGAGCCCATTCACGTGGAATGTTCTTATCAGGCTTGTGTTTTAGTGGCTTCAGATAACTTCCTTACATCTCTTAATGTGGAAAACCAAAACATGCCATAGTACTAAACCACTGTTTTTTTCCATTCGTGTTAGCTGAAGCACAGAGCACAAGAAGGCATTCTTAAATGTCTATTTTGGGCAGTAGGAAGTGTGGCTGGAGCTGCCTGTTAGAAAAGATCCTAANTCTCTTCTCACAGGGAATTAGCCATGGAATGAGAGGGAATGGCTTCAAGCTGCAACTGGGTAGGTTTGGGCTGAACATTAGGAAAGAATTTTTCCCAGCAAGAGTGGTCAGACCCTGGAATGGGCTGCCCAGGGAGGGGGTTGAGTCCCCATCCCTGGTTGTATTTGAGAGTGGTTGAGATGTGGTGTTGGGGGATCTGGTGTAGGGGAGGACTTTGTAGAGTGTGGCTGGTGGTTGGACTGGATGATCCCAAGGGTCTTTTCCAACCTGAATGATCCTATTAAGTCAAAGGCCTAGAAGGTTCCCTCTCCTGGGAGAAATAGTGTTTTTCTGTTAAAGATCTCATTTGGCAGCTCTGTTGAAAATTCCTGTGCTGTGTTTGGGATTTTGTTTTGGCATTTTGGGTTTTTTTGGTTGGATTTTTTTTTTTCCTGTTTGGGTTTTTATTTTTTTTTTGAGGAATAGGATTTCATAGCTCAGTCTGTCCATCTTCCAGAGAAAGATGTATTCACTCTATATGTAATCTTCATTGTTATAATTTTTTAAGCCACGGAGAAACACAAACTGAGACATGAGGAAAAATGAGCCACTAGAAAAAGCTAAAGAAAAACTCCAGATAGATCTAATGCTGAGGAGAGGGGCAAGTAGTTTTCCAAGGACAACTGCTGGAGACAGAAGATGCTTTCTTTATACTGTGGGAATCTCAGTAGAAGTATTGGGTTTAGACTGAAGCAGAGGGACTGAGTTAAGACATCTCTTTGAGTGCAGTGTTTAAGCCCTGGAGCAGTGTTACTCCATTCTTAGAGGCCTATTTCAGTAGAGCATAATGTGTTATAATAGCATAACCTATTCAAATAACATATAACATTAGCAGCCCTTATTTTGGAAGCGTGTGTGTATCCTACCCCATGTTCTGGTCCTGGACTAAATGCTCTGAAAGAGTCATAGAATATCCTGGACCCAAATACTAGTTTACTTCTCCAGCATCCAGCCTATTGAAATTATTTTGCCTGTAACAGCTCTATAGTATTCAGATGGGCAGCTGTCTAAGTCAATATGAAGTGTATACCTGATAAAGTCACTCAGCTGATGTATTAATTTTGCTAATCATTAAGGGCTTCATCCTTTCAAGGCTTCAACATTCTCACTAATTGGCACCAACAAGTGGCAGTTACTCTAGTTGGCATGGCTGCAGAAGCATCAAGTATTAATGGTGGGGTTTTTTTAATCCTGTGTAATCAAGCTGCGAGCTAATTGTCGCAATGATTGTGTTACAGTTTCTTTTCAGCAGCTAGAATTCTGCGGTACTTCTCAACCTTTACAGATTGAGTCGTCCTCCTTCGCTGTGAAGAGTAACTCGGCCCACGAGAAGCTCCTGTGAAAGAGCTGCCCATGAAAATCCATTGCTAGATTTTTCTAATACGCCCTTTTCTCTGCTGGCCATATAGAAGTGTCTTTAAGTCTCTTTTCCTCATCAGTTCTTTATTCTGATCTACTTCTGTGGCATCTCCCCCATTGATCAGACCCTGACCGGGCAGGGAGCAGTGTATATATGCCAGGTATTAACTTCTGCTGTATGTCAGGAATGAAATAACACCTGCAATTAATACTGCAGCAGCAGCAGCGTTGTCGACAACAGTGCTCACTTTTTTTGATGTTAAAACTAGTCATTATTTGACATCAGTAGGTAACAGAGGGTGAGGCTTTGCATAAGAATTTGTTATGAACGCCCCTGAAAAAAATGATGAATTCCTGCCTCTTGCACCCCAGTGGCCACAACAATTACTGTAGATGCTGCGTAGACTCTTTGCAGATGTTGGAGATGATGGGATACCTCTGTGCTGGGAACAGCTGCTGAGTAAGTGACACCTGGAACTGTTAGACTGAGTAGAGGAAAGCTCACTTGTCGCAGACAATGCTTTAGATTACATATCCTAGCATGGCTGTTACAAGATACAGGTTTGGATATATATTAAATGCAGTGTGTTGGAAATACCTTTTTTTTTTTAATTTCCCCCAATACTCTGGGAATTCTTTAGGAAGAGTGCACTGAAGAAAAAACTATCTTGCAGTCCAAATTGCCTGAAGATTTGCTAGGTAAAAATCCATTCTAGATAGGGTAATCTTCTTTACATACCTAACTTTCCCCATATTAATTATCTTAAAGCAACTACCTCCTGAATATAGACTGTACTTTGACTCATACCTGCAAACCATACTCCAGGTTGTCAAGTGCTATCTATACATTGCCTGACTCCTAACATTTAAGTGCTGTGGGGAAAGGAATCCAATAAATGTATATATACACAGTATTTTTGGCAGAATCAAGATGTCCCAGGAGTTGGTTTTCCTTGTGGAAATGGAGGGACTAACCCAATCTATTGAACATTGGCACAAAATACAGAGATTTCTATTTGCAGACCTCTTGGGTGACAGCTCTCAGAAGGCTCTTGGGAGTTCACAAATGAAAAGAAGGATTTTAAGGTATTGCTGAGGGCAAGAAATGGAACAGAGTCCTGTTGTCCTGGTTTTAAGAAGTAGTAGACAATGAGGAGGAAAACAATGGATTGCTTTAGAAAATAATAAAATCAAGGATAGCTTGTGACTGATGACAAAGCTCACTGTGGAAAATTCTTCTGGATTCTCTGAAATACTTCTAAGACCTTTAATTAAATCATATTCCTGAGTGTACTTTCTTGGCCACAAAACAGAGCTGTGGAGTTAGGGTACAACCCAGCAGGTGTGCGATCTAAGCAGCTGCTTTATTCACTCCAGGCTTTAGGTTGGAGTCCAGCAAAGCTTGTTTTAAACATGGCACTAATAGAGTGCAAAATGATTCCTATTGATGTTTCTAACTCCTTTAAGAACCCAGTAAGTACCGAGCTGCTTCAGCCTGATGTTATGAACATGCTATACTGTGCAGTGCCACTTGCTTAGCAGCAATTTTGCCTCTTCAGTGACAGTGTCTTGCCTTTAATGTGTTTGATATTAAGCTGCAGGCTTTTCTGAGCACTCACTTCCACACATCTGCCTTACGTCTGTGTTCTTCGTATCAGTAGTGCCAGCCCTGGGCTGGTGCTAATGTCGTATTTCTCAGTTTAATTTCATGGAATCGTAGAATGGTTTGGGTTGGAAGGCACCTTAAAAGATCATCCAGTGCCACCCTGTGCCCTGGGCTGGGATACCTCCCACTGGACTGGGTTGCTCCAAGCCCCGTCCAGCCTGGCCTTTAATTTGAGTAGAGACAACTCGTAACTCGCACCAGCTGAGGTCTGGGTAGGGACAATTCTTTACCTGTAAAGTGAGTTTCTGCTAATTTATACACAGCAGTGTACAATCTCTCCATGTGCTGTTTATCATTATTAGATCCAGTTGCGTGGTTTTTTAGGCAAGAGATGATTGTTTAGACTCTTAAACATTTAAGTTTGGGCTTTTTTTTTTTTTCTCCTAAGCCACAGCAGCTGCAAAGGATGCCAGTTCACAGCAAACTGGAATGCTGAGCCTTGAGCCTGCCCTGGGCTGGATGGTGTGGGAACCAGCATCCACATCTATAAAAGCCACTTTGCATGTGAAGATGTTCCAAAAGTTTTCAAAGCAAACTTTGTTTAAACCTTGGTTAATCTGAACATTTGGGGAAGCTTCTACATATGTTTGCCAGTGAACTGAAGTAAAGATTATTTAATAAACCAGTTTTAGTGTGTAAAGTCTAAAAATCTAGTGTACTGAAAAAGTTCTCTGTAGCTTAAGAAGCTCTTTTTCAGTTAGTGCTGGTGTATGAATGGCTTTTAATGACAGATTAATATTTGTTGAAATGTTAGGAATGCAAAGAAACCAAGAAACTAAATCTCACACTTGCCCCCTCCATTGATAATTCACTGTTCGGGTAATGATAACTTTATTAGCACCTTCCTATTACCTGCCCTTAATACTGAATGCTGTACAAGTGTAAATGTAACCTTAATAAATGTGTATTTAGACAAGTGAAAGTTGTTCTTCCTGCCTGCTAGTGTCATCCCTGTGTAGGTATTCAGGTCTATTAAGTTGTCTTAATTTCAGTTGTATTTGTAGACTGTAGATTCAGCGGGCTCTAGCGATAAGTAAAATGCCATTAACTTTTGGGAAATGATAGGAATATTTTCCTTAATAATCAGTGCAGTGCAAGGGGGTCTTTAATGGGGTTTCTGTATATTCACTTTGGTTATTAAGGTCATTATTCCTTAGTTCAGACTCCCTTCACTTTAAAATGAAATGTTTTAAAGTAAGTATAGTTTAGCTGGTAGAATAACTGAGAATTTTGACTCATAACTGTTTAGTAGCCTTTTCCTGTCTCGGTTTGCTGTTCTTGGCACTCACTTAGGAAATGAGCTGCAGAACAGAGAGCACTTTTGGTCATGAAGTGCAAGACCATCACGCTGAAATATCAAAGCTTTATGTAAGCTCCCCACGGTACGTACGTTGGTGGATTGGAAAAGGGAAACATGTCTGTACTGGAGAAGGACTGCTGTGTGGCTCAGGGACTGAGAGCTGGTCATTTCCAATTCATGGGTTTGAAATTAACCCAATGACAAAGATGATGGTTGGTTGATCCAGTTGGTAGAGAACATTATCCCCATGACCAGGCAGCCCTAGCAGGGCCTTGGCCCTGTGGGAACGATCCTTGGAGGGCATTATATGAGCTTGTGAGGACACAACAAACTGTAGCAGGAAAGAGTGCTAGAGAAGTGCTGTAAGACTTTTGGAGACCCTCTTACAGCTACAAGTGTTAATTATGATTGTCTCTGCTTCTGTGGCAGTAATCACAGTCAAAGACCTTTTGTTACTTTGAACACGGCTTTGCTTAATTATAGCGATATATTCTAGGCCAGTGCAAAAGTGGAGCGAGAAGCATTCCATATGGTTCTGAGTCAACTTTGTCAGGGGTGCCCCAGGTGGCTGCTGACCCCTTCAGTTTAGGCCGTTTTGCACATGTGAAATTAGATTTAGTGGCACTTCTGCAAATGCAGGCACTCTGAAGGGTTCTGAAAACCTTACCCTCTGTATTCCCCTGGAGTTGCTGCAGAAGAAGTGAGTATGCGATTTCAGGGAGAGCCACCCCAGAGTGACTTAAGCAGCACATCTGTGAGTTGGTCTGAATCCTTTTAACTAAGGTTGGAGCTAGAGGTGGGCTTGGAATAAAAAAAAAAAAAAAAAACACCAAAACCAACCAGTTTTGACCTTTCCTGAATTTGAAAATACAATTTTGGTGTCCTTTTGGCCCATGTACAAGAATGATGGTTGAATGCAACTACCAATCTCTGTCAGTGTAGCTATGGTAAAGGATATTAGAATCATAATAAACTTGTCTGAAATGATCAAAAATAAGGTTATGATGTGAGATATTGTCTGTTAAAATAAGCTGCCTTGAGGAAGTTAATAGTAATATATTCAAATAAGTGCTGAGCTCTTTTTCCAGTGGTGATTTTAGCTATAGGTTTCCTTTCCTCCTACAGGAAAAGGCTTTCATTAAGTTCTGTGCTGGCAGAAGTGATAGTCCTGTTAAACAAAAATTCCTTAAATGTTGTTTTGTTTCAGCTGGAAGTGGTTTGCTCATAGAATAATACTTGTTCTAAAATTATTGTACCGCCCTATTATTCTACTGAGCTAGATCATTTGAGTAAATAACTCCTTCATTAAAAAGAACAATGTCAGTCCAATATAAACATCTCTTGGTTTCTTGGCAGAGATGAGCAGTGTGTAGTGTCTCACTTTCTGAAGTGTGAAGCTCTTGCTGAAGCATACGTGTACCATGGTAACATACAACATGGCCAGGTGATGTAAGAAGCCCTTCTCTTTAACTGTTTTCACTACATAGTTATTCACTGAATCCACAGAAAAGTGGAGTGAAGAGCTTAAAGATGTCACACTTCGTGTCAGATTTCTAGTAGAACAGGATTTTTTTTTTTTCCTAGTGAACAGGTTGGGGTTTTTTTGGTGTTTTTTTTTTTTTTATTTATTTAACTGCCCTGGTCTGGTTGTTTGAAGGGTGAGATTTAACTGGCTGGCTCCCAGATGTCTTCCAAAACTGCACAGCGGATCGTGGCCATGCCATTCCTGCCAGTGAGGAAAAGTAAACCCAGCGAGAAAAGAGTGGTGCTCCTTATGCATGTGTTTACAAGATAGTGTTTACTGTAAGTGTTTGAGGATGTAATTTCTGTAATATAACAATGAGAATGAGCACACTTTTGCTGTCCTTCTCTTAAACACATAGTTCAGCTGCTTGAAGTTATAATATATGGCATGAGAGTAGGCTTTTTTCTGTTGGTGGATGAAAAAGGGGTGCTTGAGTATAACTTGTGTAACTCAAAAATCACTGCTGTAGCATGAAGAGTTCAAAAGCAGATTTATTCAAACATCTGCAAACAAATAGCCTATGTACAAAAGTGAAAAAGCACAGTAAACAGAATGGAGCTGAAGAACGTGGAAGTGTCTGGTCAGTTCCTGGGTGAGTAGTTTCTGTGACTCAAGCAGTTCATGTAGGGAAAATGAGTTTTGGTAAGATTTCTGCATGGCAAAAATTCACATATTAAAAAGAAATGACAGCTTTAGAAACTAACCTGCGGGGGCTTCCCAGTGTGTTTATGTAGATTAAAAATGCTGTTACATTTCAGGTACTTTCTGGTCGTTATTAACACTTCACAGCTGAAATGACTAATACTTTGATTTTTAGTTACCTCTACCTGCCCATAGAGAAGTCACAGCAGTGCTGTGACATAAGAACACAGAACAGAGCACCTGCTTCATGGAACCCTTCCCAAAACTAACTTTTTTTTTTTTTTTTTTGTGGGAAAATGCTTCCATGCAGTGTAATTCTCAAAGTGTGAAAATATATTTCTGAGCAGATGCAGGCTAGAGTTTGTGCTGTGTGTTGTACTTCCATAATGGGGTAATACGAAAGTGCCACCCGTAATTGTGGACTTAAACACTCAGCTTATTTTTAATCTCTCTAACTATTATTAATTGGTATTTCTGTAATATTACAAATGATAAAATAGAAATCGGTCTTCTACAGCAGTAAAATTGTGCTTTTTTGCTCTTGTACATCTCTTTGTGGTGGGACTGATGATTTTATTTCAAGCTACTGAGAACTCATTTGGGTAGAACAGTGTCCAAACTGGACTTCAAGGTGGTTTTTTTTTTTTTGCAGAGCTATAAGTGATGATTTTTCCATAGTGACTTTATTCACTTCTAAGTTGTTTGGTTTTTTTTTTTTTTTTAAACACTCTGGTGGCATGCTTTAGAGCTGGGATATCTCTATACAGAGAAGCAGTTTTCTGACAGATTTCTATGGCTCCTTCTGAACCTTACACGTTTGCACTTGTGCAAATGGCATGGCAAAGCCAGTCAAAGAAAATGTTTTGAAACTTCTACCACCAGTCAGAAAATACCTTGTTCTGAAACTCGTTGAGCCAGCCAGAACACAAGCATAGTGCTTGGAATAAAGGCTTGCTGGCCAAATGAAAAGACATATGAGAGAAGGAATGGGTTTGGGATTTTAATTTCCCCTCCAAAAAATAACCCCTTACTCACCAAAAGAACAGTTTTAATCAAGTTCATTTTACTCCCAGAATCATAGAATGGTTAGAGTTGGAAAGGACCTTAAAGATCATCTAGTTCCAACCCCCCTGCCCTGGGCAGGGACACCTCCCACCAGACCAGGTTGCTCCAAGCCCCATCCAGCCTGGCCTTGAACTCCTCCAGGGATGGGGCAGCCACAGCTTCTCTGGGCAACCTGGGCCAGGCTCTCACCACCCTCACACCAAACAAGTTCTTTCCGGTATCTCATCTAAATCTCCCCTCTTCCAATTTAAAACCATTCTTCCTTGTAGTGTCACTCCACTCCCTGACAAAGAGTCCCTCCCCAGCTCTCCTGTAGCTTCCCTCAGATACTGGAAGGCTGCTCTAAGGTCTCCCTGGAGTCTTCTCCACGTTGAACAGCCCCAGCTCCCTCAGCCTGTCCTCATAGCAGAGGTGCTCCAGACCTGAGCATCTTTGTGGCCCTCCGCTAGACCTGTTCCAACAGGTCTATGTCCTTTCTATGTTGAATGGACTGAGGTCAGAAGGCCTGCACTATAACTCTGAAGCATTTGAGGTCTTCTACTCAGTCTTCAAAACGGGAATTGAGGCTTAGCTAAATGCAACTGGGAGTTTGCGGTATAGAAGCATGAGCTTGGGATCTCATATGATTTGCTGACTTCACCAAGAGCTGGGATGGCCACATGTTTGAGGGTTGTTTTCGCTGGGACCAAGGGCTGGCTTTTTTTCTTATTTCTAACATTATCAATATAGCAAGTTTACAGAAACTGTTCCGTCTTTCCATTAGAATATGCTGCAGTAGTAATTAGAGCAGAAAAGGTTCACAAGTGCAAAGTTAGGAATTGGATATGGAAAGTATTACCCGAAGTGATGGATCTTTTTGTGCCGCTCTCTTTATTAATGCTGCCTCTTACTTAATGCCCTAAGTTGAGGTATCCAAGTACTAATGCATCTTCTTTGGGCTTCTCGCTCTTGCAGATATACCTGTAGAAGAGCACCATTGACTGAGTTATCTCTGGCAACAATCTTGGAAGTATCTGAGCTGCAAAAGCATCAGTGAATCTTCCTGTGGTGTCTGTGCAAACCGATGGGATGCAGAGTTGGCATCAGATCCAGCTTGGTCTGAACATTCCCCTTGTGCTAATTTTCACAGGGAAAACACATTCAAGCATGATGTTTTTAAACATAAAAATAGAGTTTGTGAGTTCTTATTTAGAAGTGGGAGATCAGAAAGGCAGAATCCATGCACACTCCTTGCAGTCCCAGCCTAGTTTTGGACTTGTCGCACTGAAATCTGCAGGTGCCTCTGACTCTGGACATCCTTTTGGTGGCTTTCTCCTCCTCGGAGCAGTCTAGGTTTTTTTAATATGGTGGGAAATAGAAGATAAGCACAAGCAGGTGTGGAAAGAGGGATGCAATCCACTAGCTGGGTATTCATTTGTTAGTATTACTGCTTGCATCAATACAAAACCCAGCCTTTAAGTACTGTGAATTCCAGATCAACACCTTAAGTGATACAATGTCTTGGCTCTTATTTAAAACATGAGTTCTATAGTATTATGACTACATGAGAAGCTGTGATGAATGCAGTCCCCTTACTGCTTGCTCTTTAGGGTAAAAGCAATTAAGTGCTATTACAAACATTAGAGTTTAACGAGACATTGGTAGGTGCATTCATGCGCTTTTAATTGAAAGGAGAAGTGCTCAGCCAACGTCACCGTAGTGACCTGTGCTAACCTTGACACGGCTGACTAACAAAATTATGCCTTGTCACTCGTGCTGTGTGTGAATTTCACTGAGTTATTTGCCTGTGAATAATAATCTTATTCATACGATCTGAAGGCAGTAGCACACGGTCATCTTTGCATACGTTCTCAGCATTGCCTGCAGCTCCCTGAATTAACTTGCTACAAACAAACAATAGCGCTTCTAGTCTTTCATGAACAGGAAGTTTAAGTGTCAGGAATGAAATCATCAGAATTTACTAATACTGTGGGGGTGTGGGACAGGATTCGTCTGGCCTCAGCAAAACCCCCAGTACTGCTCAGTTGATAAAAGGGAACGTGTTGGAACTTGTGGGCAGTGAGCCATGGGAGAACGATAAGTAAATCGAGGAGCCTTGGACTCTTGAGTTGTACCAAAGGATGGAGCAATTAAAAACAGAATGTTCAGATAACGGAACAGACCGCACAAAGTAAAAATATTCTCATGCCAGGTAGTTACCAATCACAGGAGAAAAGCCGAGACAGGACACAGCTTGATGCAAGCAGAATGTTGATTTACTGCCTGAAGTAGGTTACATTTATATGATAAAAACTTCCGTACACGCATCTATTATGTGATTGGTTACAGGCTTCGTGCATGAGCTGTGCACGTGCTTAATCAATGATTAGGATTGCTTGTATGCATTTCACGTAACCGCTTCAATTGGCTTTGGGAAGGTGCAGAGTGCTCTCTGTATCTTGCAGCGCTCAGCAACAGGCTTTTCTCCTGTGATTTGTAACTACCTGGCATGAGAATATTTTTACTTTGTGCGGTTTGTTCCGTTATCTGAACATTCTGTTTTTAATTGCTCCATCCTTTGGTATAACTCAAGAGTCCAAGGCTCCTCGATTTACTTATCGTTCTCCCATGGCTCACTGCCCACAAGTTCCAACACGTGTCCTTTTATCAACTGAGTAGTACTGGGGGTTTTGCTGAGGCCACCCGAATCCTGTCCCACAAAGCTGTGTCTCACAAGACTGTTTTTCATAAAGAGTGCAGGAAATACGCTCTCAAACATCCGCATTCTGTGGAAGTGATGAAAAACGTGCATCGTGGGTTTTCATCTGCCAGCAGGGACCTTTGGATTTGCTGTAAATAATCCTAACAAGTGTGGAAGCAAGGGAAAAAAGTCATGCTGGAGATTCTTGGAATTTGAGTTGGAATGACTTGGATTTTCTTTCTGAGTACTGGTGAAACTTTTTAAAGGGGGGGAATTAAAGAATGCAATATATATATATCTTTTGAAGTTATTGAGACCTAGTAGACATAGCTGGTCTAGTGGGAGGTGTCCCTGTCCAGGGCAGGGTGTTGGAACTAGAGGGGGGAAAAAAAAAACCACACCAAACAAAAAACCCAGAACCAAACAAACAAACAAACAAACAAAAACCAACCCAAGAAACCCCAGTCCTACTACATGCTTGCTGTTTTCTTTTGCTGCTCCCCCCAGTGACTGAACTGGATAGCTGCATGTCCTAGGCTGGTAGATCTCACCTGGAGAATGGTGCAGACCTGAAAGATACTTTGTGATGTGGATTTTGGTTTTGTTTTTGGTTTTTTTTTTTTTTTTCCTGTAATGAGATCTTACCTTAGAATTTGCTCCCTTAGCTGGTTTATCTCAGGTATGCCGATGGCCAGTTATGTTTCAGTTGTGGTTATTGGTGGCACTTGTTTTCAGTGACATAGCTGTGGCTTCTGTAGCCTTCCATAGGTGATACACAACAAGAGCAGGCAAGTGACTTGTTTGCTTGTTTGATTTTTCTGTGCTTTGCAAGTTGCTGTCACCCTTTGAGGGACAAGATCAAAGTACTACAGTGTGTCAGCATTTCTGTCATTTTTGCAGTCAATAGTAACGTTTGTGTAAGTTCCTCAGTTTATAGTTAAGTTCAGTTAAGTATAAAACCAACTTTGTTTTAGAATGTTTGGTTGTGAGCATACTTAGATTATCTGGTACTGTCTGCTGCATCATACACACCCTTTCCCAAAGGCTCTTCCTGGAGCTGAGCAATGCTTGTAGAGGGTCTCGCCCTTCCCAAACACCCACAGAGTGATCTGCTGAATAAACCACACTTGGTGAAAGGCATTATGTAGGAATGTTTCTTTTCTTTAGGTATCTCCTTGCATAAGGCACAACTAATAGGTTAAGGAGCAAAGATTAGCCACAGAGGAAAAGGCACTTGACTCTTTGTGCGTGCTTTTCTTTACCTGTGTAGACTGTCTCACTTGCCACACCGTTTGCTTAATTTTTCAAAATCTGTTTAGGACAGATGAAGATAAATTCCCTGTATTTCAATTAATCCACAAGCAAAAGCAGTTGCATATCTGCTGGTGCAGACAACTGGCCTAACTGCTCTGCCTGCTGCCAGAGGACTCTTTGTATTAATTGTGCCTGATTTGAGGATGCTGAATGCTTTCAGGCTGTTGTTTTCAAGGCTCTGTTAAAAAGGGGAGACAAATCTTCCTCCGCTGTCTATGGGCTATTAACACTTTTATACCAGGTTACTTCTGGAGACGTAAAATTCTTAAGCAAGGTCTCTTTTTTTTGAGTCTTGGTCAGCGCTATCCAAAACTGTATGATTTGAGAACTGCAGTTTTTACCTATCGATGTCTTTTGCCTATTGCAAGTTAATGATTCTCTGTAAATTGAGAATTCTCTTCAAACCTGGAACTGAGGCTAATTATCTCCAATAATTGCCTCCTAATCTTCTGTAATTACTAAGAGATAAAATGAACGGGTTCAACGCTTCTTCATGGGAATTTTCATGCATAATGTCCCAGGCAGTGAACAATTCCTAGTAAGCAGTTCAAGAATACGTGGTGCTGCTTTAAAAACTTGTGGTATTAACTTGTTTTAACTGGACTGGTCAGTTGTTGGGGTTTTAATGGTAGCATTCTTGCTCTTTCTGCTTCTAATGCATCTGTCCTATCCAAATGAGTGATTGCAGGAAAATTGTTCTCTCCCCCTGAACGTAGCTTCAGTCTGCAGTGCTCACTCTGAAAGGACAGAGCCCAGTGAGAGCTGGTCTGGGGACAGAAAAAACCCAAACTGAGCTGGTGAAGGCAGATAAATATAAGCTATGTCTGGCACAGGGAAACATAATTTAGGTCAAAATTAGTATCTACCATCTAATTAAATTTTGTCAAACTCTAATTACATTTCCTGAATAAAATTCATCATGTTCCAAGTCTGGATACGTGAAGTTTATAACATAAGCCCCCCCTCAGCTCTTCCAGCAAAGTATTAACTAATGACAGGAACCTTATTTGCTGTCTGAAGCTTCTGAGCCTGCTGAACTCACCAGGAACACTAGCCTAAGTAGGAAGACTTCCGTCTTGCTGGAAAAAGACCTAAATTTACTGTGGCCTCAATGTCAAGTGGAAAGCAGTCTTGAAATACGTTTTGTGGTGCAGTTAGATGGGAAATTTAAGTAGTTTGGTCTAATAAGTAGTATGCATTTTGAGGTACTAAAATAATGCTTTTCTACATGAATTTTCCTTCAGGGTGAACTTTAATATTATGCCAAAAGTTTAAATTTCTCCCTTAAAATTTTTAGGCTTGATTAGACTGTTTCCAGCAGTATTTTTGGATGATGAGGTTACTATAAATAGGACGGTGTCTTAGGGCCTGGGCTGCACTGACTTTTATCTTCTTAAAACTTGTGTAGTATTGTAAACAAGTAAGAGAAATTAGTATTTCTTGCTGTAGTCTAGTTGCTGGGCTAAACTCATCTTATAAAACAAAGAATTGGGTCCAGTTCATGTGCTATAGTAACTAAGCTCCTGCAGCAATCGAGCTTTCACAATGAGGTTTACTTAAGAAAATAAACCTTAATGCTTTACTGATAGTCAGAGCAGTAGAATGTAGAAGATTCTGCTCCTCCAGTAATAACTGCCTGTTGTCAAAGGTTTTCTTGGAGAATTCAAAGAGAAAGAAGTTTTGGTGGCACCAGCTTAGAATAGGATTATTTGTACTTAGGTTGTGTTTATATTGGCTTTGGACAAGCTTAATGCTGAATTTACAAGTGCATTGTTATGTTAATTACACAGCTCACCCTGAGGCTATTGAAACCAAAATTGTAGGCTGGATAAAAGTACTATATGGCTAACGGGGTGGGAAAAATAATCAATGTAACTTAATAGTCAAATGAGCACACGGAGCATAGGACATCCAGCCCTGTGAGGTTTGGTAGCAATAGCTGCAATAAACATAGCCCAGTGACAAATCATATGGATTGCTTATGTTTTTTTTTACCCAGGCAGGATGACTTGACTGCTGGCTCACAGCTGCAGCCCAGCTCCTTCTCCAGGGGAATTGCTGTGCCGGAGAATAAACATTGCAGGGAAGATATCTCTATCCCTTTTGCCTTCCCAGGGAGCCTGTTATGACAAATGCCGAGGGGATGTTTGCAGGAGGGGAAACTATCTCTGTACTCCAAGGCGCGCTCAGAGAAAGCCCTGGCTTGTAGGCTGGCTGCAGCGTGCAGAGCCAGTGCTGTGTCAGATCCACTAAGCTGCTGCTGTTCAGCTAGGGGCTAGGAATACACATTCCCTGTCTCCAGCCTTCTCAGCAGAAGTAAGCAGTGTTAACAAGCTGAAAGATGGTCCTAACAAGGCATAAATCTGCACAGTGCACACCTTTCTGTACAGGAGTGACAAGGCCCAGGTGCCCTCTAAATCCTATTGTGGAATTTACTATCCTATTAACTGTAATTGTATTTAGATATTTGTAATTCTTCTGAAGAAACGTACGTATTTCCCTGTTTCAGGTTAAAGAAAAAAAAAATCCACCACTAATGGGCAGATGTTCTGTTTTCTCATTATAACTTAAATAATTGTAACAGTGAAGATGCCCAAGTAAAGACCAAGCGTTTTTAGTAGAACTGGTACATTTTGTGCTATCGTTGCCATGGGAATCGCCATGTCCTTGCTGCTGCCATCTCTCATGCTAGTTAGATTAAAGTTAATATTGCTGTAGTTGTATACATCTACAATTACATATACACATACATCTCTTAGAGATCTCTGAAATGAGCAGGACAGACTTGCAATACACAGAAATAGCCTGTCTCTTGCCATCTCCCCACCTCTCTGCTTCTGTGGACAAATTTGCTGCTGTACAAACAGATCGATGCTTAAAAGCTGGTGATTATCTAAAACGGGAATTGTGCTGAAAATATTGTAGTTGCATGACACTGGAGTTGATGTGGAATTGTGAAGGCCTCTCTCAACAGCCATTTGTGGAGCAGAAACTTTGTCCACAAACGTACAGGTCTGTTTTCCAGCAAACTGTGCGTACCCTGTTGTACTGCCCTTGGCCTCTGCTCAGCGGTGATAGAACATCACACCTGCAATAATCCCAGATGGAGAATCGGCCAGGGCTTGGGAATCATTATCCAGAAGAGCTGCCTTTTACAAGGCAAGATTGGTTTGGGAACTCGTTGTGCCAGGTAGCGGTGATCCATCAAAATAATTTCATAAACTGAAGTGACTATTCCAATGGGACAGTTGATTTATTGTAAAAGAAAAGGAATCTTAAATTTCAATATGTATGTAAAGCAGCCTCTGGACTAAGTATCATCAATGCTTGATCTTTGAGCTTATCTAGTTCTATGAGTGGAACGTTACTGCTTTTGTAATGTCAGGCTACTATAAAAATGGTATGATGGATGGATGAGCATCTGAAAGGATGCTCTTCCCCCAGTTCTACGCCTACTGCATATAGAACTTGTGTTGGTTCACAAAGATGAAGATACTAAATTTCTTATGTGTTTTGAGTGTTGACCCCCTAGAAGAGAAAGCCTAGTTAAGCAATTAGTATATTGAGTGCCATTCAAATTATTATCATTTTATTTCCTTGTGCCAGTACCACTCATTGGGCATTATGCAAATTTTGCTAGCAGCTCCAGCGCTGCTAAAAATAAATTCATTTGTTTATAGAAGTTTTTGACAACAGCCAAATAAAATCACATTATCATATTTTGAACAGAAAGCACAAAGCCAAATAAGTGCTGCCTTTGAACTTGGCTGAAACTCACTGTTACGTGGCTGGGACTGGTTCTACACCTGCTCTTGTTCCCTTCCCACCCCCATTTTGTTTCCTTTGAAAGCACCTTCATACCAGTGAGCTCTCTTACCTAAATATGGGATGGTGAATTGCCAAGTAAACAGCAGCTCCTGTTTTGTGTGAGTGGTGCTCATCACTGAGCAAAAAGAGACTAAAAGGTGGCAGCAAAAGAGCTGTGCGAGCCAATAGTTGGGGCTGGAAATAGAGGGGAGAGGCCTTGGATGCATGTCCGTAAATCCAAAGAAAGGAGGTTGAGCACAGGGCTTTGTTGTGGTAAGCTTTGAAAAGTGAAGCGATGGTCCAGAAGGTCGCCTGGGCTTTCTGGTGGGAGTCTTCACGCTGCAAGCCAAGGGCACAAGGAGGTGAGGAGAGATAGCGAGGAGGATGAAGGACGTCTGTTGTGATATCTGCAAGTTGGGCGATACTGGAGTTTAAACATCCTGCAGCTGCGGAGCTCTGGAATGAATGAATGAACGCTTCTTTTGGAAGTGAAACTGTGGAAATGGAATGCATTGGCAGTAAAAGCAATGCTGAGAATGTCACTGCAGGAATAGTCTGACTTGCTGTATAGACTGGGCTGCCGTAGATCTCTCACTCTCTAAGGGCCATATAGAAAAGATGCAGAGTAATTGTGGAAGTTAACAGCCAACTTGCACTCCTGCTCTCAGCTCACTATGCCAAAGGGGTGAAGAAGAACGTAAAACCCTGGTGGGAGCAAGGGTTTGGATCCTTCTGAGCTGGAGCTCTGGAGCTGGGATGGGGCAGACGGGCCCTATCTGTGTACATCAACTACATAAGATAATGCTTCATGTAGTCCTGGTGTCCCCCTGTTTTTTAAAGGATTTTTTTTTTTTTTTGGGGGGGGGAGGGAGGGTGATGGGACACAGTGTATAAAACTATGAAATGGTTTTTTACCAGGAAGAAATGACTTCAAAGATACAGACCCCTGAACATGTTCTTACTACAGGCAAATGGGTCATCTCCTTTTGCTTCAGTAGTGTGCTACCAAAAGTCAGGACTGAAAGACCTTACTGTGAACAGTGACACCACAGGCGATTCAGCTGTGTGATGCTGTGAGGATTTTAAAAACAAGGAGGAGCAAAAAAAAACAAAACCCAAACAAATCCCAAGGAAACCCCTGCAGGCTCATTGGTTGTGTCTAGGTCACTGCGAACGATGGAGAGTGCTTTGATCTAAAGGAAAAAAAGAAAGTAAAAATAATATAATGTGCCAATGTCAAGAGGCAATTGAAAATGCTAAACAGTGAATTGAGGGAAAAACCAGGGAAAGCTGAGGTACAGGGATCTCTTGGGGAGTGCTTGAGTAGCACTTAGGGAGGATAAGGAAAGGTATTTGAAGTAATGCTTCCAAAAGCTGAAAGGAATAGTTGTTAAAGCTCTACCTGAAAGATGTAATCATACCGAAGCTTGCATTTGGGGGACCAATTTTAAGAAAATAAGAAACCAAGCCATATAAAATAAATACACTTAAAAAAAAAACAAAACAAAACCAAGCCCAAAAACCAACTGAATAAAAGAAGATCCACCAAAGAAAAACTTCTAAGGCATTTTTCAGAAGATAAGGACTAGGCTATGTTGCTGTGTCCAGTGACAATATCATTTCAAGAAACTGTAGGCTCAAGATTGTGTAAGGAAGGGCATTTTTATGGTGGGGGTGGCTCTGTCAGTAGCCACTGCAGGCTCTAGGACAGATGGAATCTGACTAAGAGCAAGAAAACCATTACCTGTGAGTACTGCCGTTATAATTGAAACTGGGGCCTCCAGGCAGGTAAAAAGAAGCCAAGACACTCCTGTCTCTGGGATTTTCTCTTACAGCAGGACTTTCTAAAAAATTCTGCGTGCAGAGACTTAATAGTTTAGTGCTTCTAAAGATTTAACTGAGTAGATGGGATCAAACAAGTGTAAGACTTAAATTCCATTCTTTGTGCCTTCTGTCTAACGGTTTATAGCACTGGAATATACACTTCATTTTTTTGTCTTCATCTTTTCAGGTTTTCTAATTAGGTCTCCATTGGAGACAAGGCAAGGAGTGGCAACAAAACTCAGGTAGCAATTGGTTGCCCCTACGGCCACTGACATCAGGCTGACTTCAGGGGCAGATTTACTTGGTGAGTTAGCAAAGAATGAGTGGGAGCTAAACCTCTCTACCAAAAATCATCTGGAGAATCAAACAGCCTCTGTCTTGAGCGGTGACATGTCTCTCTCTTCCTGGTAAAAGCCACATGAAGCCCACTGGGAGCAAGTTTCGTGTCTCCGAATGGTTCATGTCGTCTTTGCGTTTGGCCTCATCCCCAGTAGCGCCAGTGCAGGCTGGGAGGCTGGTCCAGAGGGTAAGTGTGTTAAAGGCTTTAATTCTTTCATTGTGCCTTAGTGTGAAACCTGGTTTATACCCTTAACGTGCCGGTTTACTTTTCTTAAAACAGAACTTCGCCATTTTATTGACAAATTGCTCAGACTTGTCATAATCTGTGTGTGGAATTTAACGTGCGGATGCCTCTTTTAGAAATAAGATTTAAGTGTAGTTTACACTGAAGGTTTTATCCATAAAGCACTTTGGTTGAAATTGCAGAGGGAGGTTTCAGATGCTGGGTTTTGATTTGTAATTATTGTTGGATCAGTGGCTAAATGAATTCCTGGGACAGAAGGTTGACACCAGTTACATCCCCACAAGTTTTATTGTTTGTTCTTTCTCCTTATAGAAAAAACATAGTGAGATCTTGTCTTAATAAGAGAAGTGTAGAGATGTAGTGGCCTCCCAAGCCTGAGGATTAAAGACATAAATTCTGGGTGTAGAAAATTGCTTATTCTTGTTGAAGGCTTCTTGGCTGCTCTCTCTTAACTCTAATTCATGTGTATATCTGAAATACATTTTGACAACAACCCTCTGCAGACAGATAATTTTATTAAGGAAAATACAAATACTCGATGCAAATGAAAGATGAAGTCTGATCTGATAATTTTCTAAATGTTTATGACTGATGATTGCATGTTTAGAGGCTAAATTGATGATAAAGCGTTCTGCTACAGATATCTTCATACTCTGGAAAGCCTTTATCTACCATTAGAGGCAAGGATCTCTATAAGGGAGTATGTTAATTGGAGCCATGGGTGTTGAAAAGCCATACTTGCATCTTAACTTTAATTTTAAAGCAAGATAAAAGGATGCACTCCTAAATTAATCTCCAATTTTAAAGAGATTTTTCTTTCCTCGTAAGGCCTTACCTGTAAGTGGAAAGGCAATCAGAAATAATCCTGTCTAGTGGCTTGCCACTTCTGATCATTCTTAATTTAAGCTAGAATAATGCCTCTGTAGATATATGCAGTACAGAGGAACACTATGTGCTCATGTTTCTTAGTAGTTCTTTGTACTTCTGCAGAAAACTCCAGCTCCACGTGCTTTCTACTTCACAATATCATTGACCTTGCTTAGAGGTTCCTGGTGTGCAATTTTATATTAAAAAATTGCTGCGCAGTTCTTCAGTACTTCTGGGCTTAAGTTACATTCTCACTTCCTTAGCTATTAGAAAAATAATACTCATCTCAATTAATTGAGCTGTAAAGAAACATCTAAATGAGTTTTGGTGAAGTTGCTGGTTCCGAAGGTGTGGTGGGGATACAAAGACTGCAGTAAGAGATGAAATCGTACATGGTTTGAAAAGTTTCANAATGTAATAAGAATGAGATGGATTTCAGACAGAATTGAAGCAGCTGCACCATTTCAGTTTTTGCAATATTAATTGTTTGCTTATAAGCAATTGCAAACAATTGAACAGTAGGGGGGCGAAAAATGAGAACGGGTGAAATGATTTTGAGAAGACCGTCAGTACAAAAACCTGTAAACAGTTACCTCTTCACATTCCAATCTTCGTTCTGATGCTGACTTGTAAGAGCACCCCCTGTTTATCAAGGCAAAATATTGACTTCCCTTCCATATGGCTCTTTGGCAATATTCTTACTTAGATCATAAATTGGCTCTGCTGCAGATTCTAATTGCTTAATCTCAAGAGACAGGTATTGGTGCTGGACTTGGTGGAGCCTTAGGAGCCCAGCGATGCCTTGTTCTGGAGGTGTTGATCTCCTGAAGCCCTTTCCGCTACCTGCTGCGGTGAGAGAGAAATTTGGCAAACAACGCTTTGTCCTGCCCTTGCCCTGTGCTGTGCGTGGCTCTGTTCTCTGTTCCACGGGTCCTTTTCTGTCACGTGTGCCAGGCTTCTCCGGTGGGATTTATGCAAAAGCATTTGGACTTCTGCAAAGCATTTGACGCTCTCCCACATGACATCCTGGTCTCAAAATTGGAAAGCCATAGATTTGATGGATAGACCACTCAGTGGATCAGGAGCTGGCTGGATGGCCACACTCAAAGGGTTGTGGCCAATGGCTCAATGTCCAAGTGGCAGCCAGTAACAAGTGTCATTCGTCAGGGGTTGGTACTGGGAACAGTGTTATTTGACATCTTTGTTGGAGAACAGTGAGATAGAGTGCACCCTCAGCAAGTTGGTGGCGTGGTTGACATGCTGGAGGGAAGGGATGCCATCCAGAGGGACCTGGACAGGCTGGAGAGGTGGGCTAGTGCAAACCTCATGAACTTCAACCAAGCCAAGTGCAGGGTCCTGCACCTGGGACGTGGCAATCTCAGGTACAAATACAGGTTGGGTGGAGAATGGCTGGAGAGCAGCCCTGAGGAGAGGGACTTGAGAGTGATGGTAGATCAGAAGCTCACCATGAGCCAGCAGTGCACACTGGCAGCCCAGAAAGCCAACCCCATCCTGGGCTGCATCAAAAGTGTGACCAGCAGGTTGTGGGAGGTGATTCTACCCTTTATTCTGTGCTCCTGAGACCCCACCTGGAGTATTGTGATGAGCTCTGGACTCCTCAACATAGAAAAAACCACGGACCTGTTGGAACGGGTCCAGCGGAGGGCCACAAAGATGCTCAGAGGGCTGGAGCACCTCTGCTGTGAAGACAGGCTGAGTGAGCTGAGATTATTCAGCCAGGAGAAGAGAAGGCTCTGGGAAGACCTTAGAGCAGCCTTCCAGTATCTGAAGAGAGCTACAGGAGAGCTGGGGAGGGACTCTTTGTTGGGAAGTGGAGTGACAGGACAAGGGGTAATGGCTTTAAATTGGAAGATGGGAGATTTAGATGAGATACCAGAAAGAACTTGTTTGGTGTGAGGGTGGTGAGAGCCTGGGCCAGGTTTCCCAGAGAAGCTGTGGCTGCCCCATCCCCGGAGGGGTTCAAGGCCAGGTTGGATGGGGCTTAGAGCAACCTGGTCTGGTGGGAGGTGTCCCCGCCCAGGGCAGGGGGGCGGATCTTGATGATCTTTAAGGTCCTTTCCAACTCTTACCATTCTATCATTTGAGAGAGAAGGGGCTTCTTAACGTACCCTCCAGCTTCATTGATTTCCCCCCCCCCAAGGATGGACAGGAAAGTAAAAATTATTTCTGGGTTGCTTGGTGTTTAGGCCAGTGCTGCCCCAGCCTGTGCACAGCTCTATGGATCTGCTCCCAGAAAAACAGCCGCTGTCCCCGGGGAACGTGGACAGTTGTGTGCGGAGGGTAATGACATTTCTCCAGGATGACAGTGTTTCTCTAGGTAGCCAGAAGTGTCCTGAGGTAGCTTCATCTGTATTCTAAGGTTTGGGGTTTTTTTGTGTATTTAACTGTTAAAGCAGAGAAGGCTGTTGTGGGCTCTCCAGGTGGTGGTGGGAGCATCTGCCCATGGTGGGTCCCTGTTTGTGTGCTGGAGGAAGCGTCTTCCTCCACCTCTCGCTGGGCGGACAGATGGTACATATAACCTTGATGGAAAGCACAAGGCACAGGCTGTGGAGGGGGTTCCGTGTTGTGAAAACACACGGGGCTTTGTATCCTGTCCATTGCTTCAACGTATCTTCAGGCACTAAGGGCAAAAGAGAACCTAGGTTACAAAAATAAACATCCTAGATGGTGAGTGCAGAGAGGGTACAATTTGCCTGAAGCTCAATGTCATACGTGACAGAGCGATGGCTGGGCAGGGAAATGAAGCTGATATTTTATGGTTCTCGCACCGGAGATTGCTGAGAGTTTGGAATAGATATTTCTTGGACGGCAGTGGTTGTAGACAGTCCAGGAATAGATAGAACAAGCTCTTTTTGGAGACTGTGTACTAGTAGCTGCAACTTCCATGGTTGGAAGGCCAATGGCATCCTGGGATGTATGAGAAGAGGGGTGGTTAGTAGTGGTTAATAGGTCGAGAGGGGTTCTCCTCCCCCTCTACTCTGCCCTGGTGAGACCCCATCTCGAATAGTGTGTCCAGTTCTGGGCCCCTCAGTTCCAGAAGGACAGGGAACTGCTGGAGAGAGTCCAGGGCAGTGCTACAAAGATGATGAAGGGAGTGGAGCATCCCCTATAGGAGGAAAGGCTGAGGGAGCTGGGTCTCTTTAGCTTGGAGAAAAGGAGACTGAGGGGTGACCTCATGAATGTTTATAAATATGGAAAGGGTGAGTGTCAGGAGGATGGAGCCAGGCTCTTCTCAGTGACAGGCAATGACAGGACAAGGGGCAATGGGTGCAAGCTGGAACAGAGGAGGTTCCACTTGAATATGAGGAAAAACTTCTTCACAGTGAGGGTGCTGGAACACTGGAAGGGGCTGCCCAGAGAGGTTGTGGAGTCTCCTTCTCTGGAGACATTCCAAACCCACCTGGAGGCGTTCCTGTGTGACCTGCTCTAGGTGTTCCTGCTCCAGCAGGGGGATTGGACTGGATGAGCTTTCAAGGTCCCTTCCGATCCCTGAGATTCTGTGATTCTGTGAAATGTCTGTGTGTGGGTAATACCTTTGTAAGGATTGAAGGAGGGGGTGGGTAGTCACTGCTGCAGGAGCAATGCATTCCAGAAGCTGGAATGGAAGGATGCTTCTTAGCATGGAGGTCGTCTCCCAATAATAGGGCATGCAGGCAGGCGTTTAAAGACTGTGCGTAGTAAATCTGTATAACCCGCCCCGAGCATCTCAGGATTATACTCCCACTTAAGTTAGCTAAAACCAAAGTTAACTTCCTTTAGTAGGAGTTGGAGGAAACATAGAACAAAAAGAGTGTGATTTGTTATGTTCTCTTTGGAAGTGTGCTGTTTCAGTGAACTGGTGGTTGTGTGTCTAATACCCAGCCAATCATGGTAAACTTACCAAATAGGGCCTTTATGAGCAGTCAGTTGTATATTGTGCATTTCTAAGGAATTCTTTCTGGCTGTACCTCCTTCCTCCCTTGTGGGGCTGAATTGATGCACTGCTTGGTGTCGGTGTGCCTGGGGAGAGCTGCCATAACCCCATCATTCTCTGTTTACCAGTTTGAGCCCCGGGCTGGTGGCAGGGGGACAGTTCCAGCAGCACAACTGCTAATTACCTACTTTGTTGCTATGGTGTACGATGGGAATCGGGTACCTGCTGGCTTCTCTGGTTTGTTTTTGGTTTTTCTTTTTTGTTTTGTTTTGTTTTTTCCTTCTTCAAAATGGTGCTGAAAATGCTTCTTTATATAACTCACATCAGATCTTGCAGCTTGTGATTCATATGTTTACTCTTGGATTGACTTATCCTTGTGCCGCTGTTTCGTGTGGGAGGTGGTGAACTTCCAGCCATGATCCACCATCAGATCCATTAGAATCAAGTGCCAGCCCAAATCCAGTTTGTGTGTAGTTCTGGTGGGAGGTTTAAGCTTTCTCTTGTTTGAGACTTCAATTGAAACTCCTTTTTCACTTCTGCTAATGGAAAAATCACATGTAAATTCTTTCTGCTTTTTCTGCAGTAAAAACGTGTTTCTGTTTGGATTATTTTTCTGAGGGTACAAATGTACAACAAGGAGAAGCAGTGCCCCGTCAGCTGCAGTGTATGACACTAAGAACAATGAAATATAAAGCTTTCTATACATTCATCCTTACATGGAACCAGTATTTAAAAACACAGCATACTATCAAAGAAGACTTTTTTTTTTAAATGGCATGTTATCAAAGAACATGTTTTTTTCTTGTATCTTAAAGTGATCCGGAGGCTGGAGCACCTCTGCTGTGAAGACAGGATGAGGGAGCTGGGGTTATTCAGCCTGGAGAAGAGAAGGCTCTGGGGAGACCTTAGAGCAGCCTTCCAGTATCTGAAGGGAGCTTCAGGAGAGCTGGGGAGGGACTCTTTGTCAGGGAGTGGAGTGACAGGACAAGGGGTAATGGCTTTAAATTGGAAGAGGGGAGATTTAGATGAGATACCAGAAAGAGCTTGTTTGGTGTGAGGGTGGTGAGAGCCTGGCCCAGGTTTCCCAGAGAAGCTGTGGCTGCCCCATCCCTGGAGGGGTTCAAGGCCAGGCTGGATGGGGCTTGGAGCAACCTGGTCTGGTGGGAGGTGTCTCTGCCCAGGGCAGGGGTGAGGAACTTGGATGATCTTTAAGGTCCTTTCCAACTCTAACCATTCTAACATTCTGTTATCTTTCTTTTTTTCAAGGCAAAACTTTGGGTATGCTTTTTCCAGTTCCTTTTTCCAGTTCCTTTTTCCTCACTGTGCAGATGACTCAAGTAAATAAACAGAGCTCTGGAGAGTGAAGCAGTGAAAGGACCTTGTCTGGCGCTGCCATAGGGGACGCTCAGTTTAGGCTTTTTGACATCTTTGAGCTTACCTTTATGCTGGCTTCACGCACCTCTTTCCAAAGATTGCTTGTTACCAGCGGCAGATTATCCCTCCCTAACCCTAATGTTCATCCTGTGTTGCTTTTCAGATGTCACCTTCTGAAAGAAGCTTTTTGTTCTGTAGAAAATTTTTTTAGAGTTCTTGTCCAGGAGGGTGCTGAATTGAATGGCAGCGCGATATTCAAAGTGGCCACAGGACTTTCTCCTTTTATTTGGAAAAGAACAAAAAGACTACTTAGAATATTACTGTTCTCAAATAATCTGTGAAAATAGTGATTTTCCTACGGTGCAAGATGTTGTTTTGTTTTTTTATTTATTTCTGTATTAAATCCCAATGCAATGCAATAATCACACTTCTGTAATTGATTTATGCTTTCTGTTACTACTGTGATGGGCAGGCCCAAGAGCATGTTTTTTCTCTGAGTGCTCATTCCTTCACACCATTATGCATAATAACACAATCCTTCTGCAAGGGCTATAATTAATAGCAAAATGAGTAATTTTTTCTCATCCTGAAACTTACCTTGTTAAAATGCTACCGACTGGACAGGTCTTAATATACTTAATATTTTATAATATTTTTTTTTAGAGTGTTCAGCCTAGCAGTAATACAGAGTCTGGCAAGCCAACCCCTTTTTCAGAAAGGAAAATCTCCATCCCATATGTCTCTGTTCCTGGGCAGATTGTTTAGTCCGCTGCTGGCAATGTGCCGACGCTGATCTAGACCTTCTTAGCAGGAGGGCAAGGGCACGACAGCACGTGTGCTCATCTCTGTGGGGCTTCAGGTATCTCCTACAACTCCAGGTGCAGTGAGCAGGGCCAATCTTTCCTGGCTCTTGGAATAAGAGTGTTTCTTTATTTAACAGTATTTATTGATAAATGTATTTATTGCACATCTGTTGTGAATCCATAGGGGCACATGACATCATCCAGACACAGCAGACGAAAATAAAAATCCTGGAAAGCTTTAGATGGGGCTGGAAGTTTCATGGCAACATCTACGTTGGTTCTGAGCAGCAACTCAAACCCACAGAAACTTTCTGCTGAAGCACGTTAATGCTTACTCGTGATGCAAGTAGTAGCGTTTACATAGCCAGTAACAAATTCTACCTGAGGCTTTTTTCCTTGAAGGAAATCTGTTCATCATCTGCGTGACAAATGCTGAAAGACTTCACCTGCTACAAAAGCACAACCTGTCACAGGCGTAGCTTTCTTGAGGCAAGTTCTGTGCTCAAAGCAGGGCTTAATCAAAGGCATTGATTCTAGCGTTGCTCTGTAAAGACCAGGTTCAATCTTTTCCTCTTGCAAAAAATGGAATTAGAATGCTCTTAAATGTATGCCTACTGTATACTCATACCTGCTCCTAAAATCTGTTTAAATCAATAAATAGATTCTTGTGGGTTGCAAAAAGACGTATTTCAGATGGAGTACGATTATTTAACAGGGAAGATTGACATGCTGTTATAAACTTGGCTTTTGTTCCATTCTTTGTATTCTGATGGCAGTGACAATTGTACAATGACGAGAAGATACGAACTGGCTTTTCTACCACATGGGTGTGTGTGGGGCTGTGAAACTGTATTAAAGCCCTGTGGGGTTTTACAGTAAGAGTTCAGTTCAGCTTCTTTCTACCCGGCCACATAAAGTGGAACTTTGCGTCCTGAACATGGATCTTAGACAAACAGGGTTCTAAAGCTCTTGGTTCTACTTTCTGTGCTGTTTTTATAGAACATTGCCATAAACTCTACTGACTGCCCAAATAAAGTATCTGCTAAGCTTGAAATTGATGCAGGGGTAATTGTGTATATCACTCTGTATAATATGCCTTAATGGTTATGAACAATATTTTATTTTAAAAATTATTACTTTCATGAGTCAGACTCAAAGCTGGTCCTGAAGCTGCTTTTGGAAGCAGCTTTACATGATGCTGTTTCTCTTCTAAGTATAGCTTTGAGTGTAAACAACTACTCAGATGACATAAGACTTTCAGCTTGGTTATTATTAAAGAGGGGGGGAATAATGAAGAGAATTGAGCGTCTCCTACTGGGGTGAGTCAGAGACTTGCTGAAATGTTCTGAGTGAGGAAAAGCTCTGTCTCTGAAACTGTGCCGCTTCTGGGATTTAAGACCCTACTCTCACCTAAATGAAATAGAGATTTGCTGGTGGGGAATGAGAGCCCCTTGTATATTGAGTGGCTTTTCTGTCTTGTGCTTTCCTCAAATATTTCTTCAAAATTGCGATATCCCTGTAAATGGCTTTTAATTTTTCAGAACTGAAAACCTCCCAACAACTTTGGCTTTTAATTTTTCCAACTGAACCGTTTTGTCAAAAAAATTGCCAATGAACTCAGCAACTGGAAGCCAAGATACTTTCTTTGTCGTTTTCCTGCTTGGTGTGGTTATAGGAGGGGTAGCGGTGACTGTCTTTTGGGCATGCAAAGCAAAAGATAAGTCATTTTGGTATGATGAATGGAGATATTTTCTGATGTTTCCAGTTTTCATAGATGTGGACTGACAGATGGAGGTCAATAGCAGTAATTAATTTAGACTTAAAAAATAATCATTCAGGATTTCAGGAGTCACTTTGTTTTCTGCCTCCCTTAAGTACTGGGGGCTGTGTTTTTCTTCACACTTGGTTTTTGGTTCAAGGTTTGTTAGGATGGTACCAGTTCCTCCTGGCCTCTGCTTCCAATGGAATTACAGTAAATACTGTTAACAGCAAAGTCATCTCTGCTTCTGTTGACTGTTACAATCTTAAAGAGGGTGTGTTTTCCTACTGAGAATTAAGTCCCAGGGGTCAGGAAGAAGACAAACTTGTACTTCAGTGGGGTGTGTGGATTAATATTTAATTCTACTCCAAATGAAATATTGGAAACCAGCCGTCAGTGAAAGGAGAAGTCTTGGAGAACATTGCATGACATTTATCACATCACTGATATGACTTAGGTATATAAATGGAATACATTCTGTTTTGAAATAAAGTGCTGGAGCATAGGAGATATGATATCTCTTGTAGTTTTTTCTTCTCTTATGGTCTACCTCAAAAGAAAGAATGCAATACAGTGCCAGAAATTCTTTCAAGAAAGAATCCAGAGCCCAGCACATGCTTACAGCATAAGCAGACACATTAAATATTGATCCAAAATCCTGGTTTTAAAGAATGCTCAAAGAAAATCTAGCGCTTAATTTCTAACTACAAGTAGTGGTGGTTTTGTCAGCGGCGTGTTCATTCAGCCCTGCAAACCAATTACTCATTCCCCGAGTAAAACTGACCCTTGACGAATAACTCTTTGGAATCTACTCAAGTAAATCTTAGCCTTGAAAATGCAAATTGAACAATTGCAGAATTTAGCAGCTGCTTTTTCATCTTTGGGGATCCTAGAAATAAAGAAGGGATGTGATGATCCGTTTTCCTCTTTGGTAGCTGTTCTGGGTTGGAAGGTGACCAGCTTGGGAGAGCGGCTGGTCCCAGCAGTGATGTGGCTGGGCTGAGCTCGGCAAAGAGCACCTTGCAGGAACCTGGCCTTTTCCTCCCAACTTCCCTTGTCCAAAACACCTGGTTTAAAGAACTTCTGGAGTTTTGGTGAGAGGAATAGTTGAGTTGAGGGAGAGGTGGTCTGGAATGGCTGCTTGCTGCTTCTGGTGGCTTTGAGCGCTCAAAGACGTTTTGCCGGTTCAGATGGTTTTGTTTTTCTGGTCAAGAGGAAAGGCAGAAAATCAAAGCGCTAAAACTCCAGTTGTCTCAGCTATATTTGAGAACTTGAAAGTACAAGCAATTACATCTAATGTCTTCTTTGGTTGTAAAGCGTGTGTTCTGCAAGACTTAATTTGCTGAAAACAGAGTGGGAAGGTGTCAGTTAAATGCTTTATTCATTAATTTTTTCATTACTCCTGGGGATGCATAGGTGAGTTCATTTCTCTTCCTTCCCTTGCGTTTGCTTAACTTTTTCATGGAGAAAAAAAGCTGCTTTGAAGTTCCCTTTTGTCTATCAGAACACAGGTGTGCATCTAAAAACAAAACAACTTCAAGTGACCAGACAGGCTTTAAAAAACAAGAAGGGAAGCACAGGAGGCTCAGAAATTAACTCTGTGTCAGCTTGGAATTCCGGAAGCTCCAGCCTGGGCTGGAATGTAGCCCGTTGGCAATCCTGTCTCTCCCCTCTGTTCCGGTCCATCTCCCATGTGTTAGAGAGACGGATGCAGGCGGATGTCAGGCTGCACTGAGGCAAAGTGCCAGGATGGAAAGGCAGAGACCACTCCTGAAGTCTTGCCGCCTGTTTATGTGCTGACACGTTTTGCATGAAGCAAAGAAATGCATCTGGAAGTGAAGCTGTTTGGTAGCCGAGCCCGTCTTCATCAACAAAAACCCACAAAATGCCAGCTCTTCAATATTTATTTAAAGAGCTCCTCTGGGTATGGATTTGTGGACTTGTTCCCTTCTATGCTGTTCTATAAAATCTTTTAAATAGGCAGTAAAACACATCTTGTGATAACAGTGCTGCCATGAGGATGATGAGGGGACTAGAACATCTCTCTGCTGAGGAAAGGCTGAGGGACTCAGGTCTTTTTAGTCTGGAGAAAAGAAGACTGAGGGGGGGGATCTGATCAACACCTAGAAATACTTCAAGGGTGGGTGTCAGAAGGAAGGGGCCAGTTTTTTTCCACTGGTACCCAGTGAGAGGACAAGAGAAAATGGGCACAAACTTGAGTATAAGAAGTTCCATCTGAACTTGAGGAAGAACTTCTTCCCTTTGAGGGTGGCAGAGCCCGGCAGAGTCTGCCCAGAGAAGTGGTGGAGTCTCTGTCTCTGGAGACATTCAAACCCACCTGGAGGCGTTCCAGTGGGTCCTGTTCTGGCAGGGGGTTGGACTAGACTATCTCCAGAGGTCCCTTCTAACTCCATAGCATTCTGTGGTTCTGTGACATGCAGTTCAGCTCTACAGTGAACCTGGTGAGTTCTTGTGCCTGCTGGGCGTTCCAGATGGAGAGACAGTGCGGTGTGTTCTTTATTCCAGGCAGAAGTTGATTCACATTGCTCCTGGGCAACAGAATTTTCCACTCTGCTAATTTCTGTTGTGATATAAAGTATGCTATGATGATGATAGCTGTTGGGAGCATCAACTGATGTTCCTACTTGTTGGTATACCTGGCCACCTTTGTCACCTCCACTCAGTCTGCTCAATTACAGCACTGTTGCCTGCGACAAGAGACTGAGTTTGTTTTCCCTTCTTTCCCTTCAGCTTGTGCTTTGAAAATCGTCTCTTTCTTTGAGCTTAAGGAAAATAAAGATAAGGTTAGAGCATGTAGAGAGGAGGGGAAAAAAAACCCCACATCAACTTGTGGTACTTATTTCTACAATAGATTCTGAAAATTAGGTGCTGTTCACTTTCTGGCATTAGACTTGTGAAACTTTAACCAGCCCTAACTTTGTACTGCCTCTAGCATAATATGCAAGTTGTCGTTGGAGATGGAAATCTTTTTAATAAGAAATTAAGTCTTTTCTTCTCCCCCTCCAGTCACCTAGGGAAGATTCTTTAGTTCCCAAAGAAAGAATCCTGTCTTGGATTTCATAGATTGGTTAGAGTTGGAAGGGACCTTAAAGATCGAGTTCCAACCCCCCTGCCCTGGGCAGGGACACCTCCCACCAGACCAGGTTGCTCCAAGCCCCATCCAGCCTGGCCTTGAACCCCTCCAGGGATGGGGCAGCCACAGCTTCTCTGGGCAACCTGGGCCAGGCTCTCACCACCCTCACACCAAACAAGTTCTTTCTGGTATCTCATCTAAATCTCACCTGTTTCAATTTAAAGCCATTACCCCTTGTCCCGTCACTCCACTCCCTGACAAAGAGCCCCTCCCCAGCTCTCACATTTTGGGGAGGCAACTTTGGCACCAGCTTATTGTTGCTTGAGTGCTGGAGTTTGAGTTCACCTCAATCTCCTGTTCATGTGAGTCCCTGGTAAGATCAGGGCATGGGAAGGAGTATTTTGAGGTCTTGTTTTGCTCTGGAACCTCCTACTTTCCTTGGTGTGTTTGATACCTGCTTTTACAGAGCCGGCTGATGTATTTGAGGTCTCTGTAGCGCTGAGGCTGGATTGTTCTGGAGTGAGAAAGGAAAGGACCTGGGCAAATGGCTGTGTTTTCCTCTAGATTTTCTTTTTGGGGATGAAATGCAGGAAGTACTATGGTTTTGTTTCTCTTTGGAAGAGGAAACTGTGTCAGTATGAATGACATTAATTTAAATTTCCTTCTTTTAAAAATACTGTGGGGAGAGAGAGGAGCTTTGTTCCAGTTTTGATTGATAAGGTTGTCTCACCTTGAGAAAAATATGACCTTTAAGAGCTTCTGTAATTTAGTATATCATATTTTTCATTACTGCACAATTAAGTAATTCAGGGAAGTGCGGGTTTGTAAATGTTTTAAATCCACTTTTATTTGCAAACATCAGCCCTTTCGGAGCAGTGCCTAATAAACCTGGGGATTAGATTCCTAAATGTATTTGCCTATGACCTTTACAACTAAAGAGTAAAGAAAGGCTAAAATAATAATAATAATGAGCCAAGCTAATCTGCTTCTGGAATAATGTCAGAGGCTGGTGCTTTTGCTTCGCAAATATGGAACAAATCTGTGTGTTTACCACAGGTCTTTATTGAGTATTACGCTATATTTTAATATTGCAATTACTGACTTCAACTATTAGCTGTTTTTTAACTTCTGATAGATTTATTCTGAACTGAAGCAGACTGGTTTCTCTTTTCAGTGTCTCATTAGTAGAGGAAATACAACAAGTCTTAGAAAAACTAAGTGAAATACAAAGGGAGAGAATGCGTGAGAAGCTCTGCCGTTTTTAGGCTCTCTGGCTTATAAAGGCTGAAAGTAATTATGTCCTAAATCTTTGTGTGTTACTTTACAGGTCTGAAGGTGACAGTTCAAGAAGCGTCAGGTATGTGTAGACTGTATTCTTTCTGGCTCAATGGCTTTGCTCTGAGAAAATATTTTATTTTAAAAGTATAACTTTATTGAAAAGGATTAAACTGGAACAGACTTTTTAAAACGTGGGTTTTATTTATACCTAGCATGCCATTTGTATTTTAAGTAGAGGATCTTCTACCTTGGATAAGTTCAGTAATAGATAACAGGATATTTCTTCAACGCCTTTAACTCTGATGTGGTTTAAGACTCATATTTTAGTTTTGATAACTGCAAAAAATTATTCTTAGTTCCCAGTGTTTCTTATGAGAAGAATGGTCATTTGTATTGACTTGTGAGCCAGCTGCCTGCTGGATTTTTGGGGGGCAAAGTCCCTGTACTTGTTCAGGCTTTCTTAATGGTCTCCTCTTCTTGGCAGCCAGAGCTTTCATTTGTGCATTACTACAATACTCGTTATGCATTTGGAAGATTGAGCTAATTTAGAAAATTTAATGTGCTTAGCAGATTTTAACTTTGAACTTACCCATTTGGAATTTCATACTTGTTACCTTGAGGGTGCTTCTTTAAACTGACCTCTGAAAATGTACCTGTGAGAGTCAAACTTGTAAGAGGGCCGAAACTGTAAAATTACAAACTTGGGTCTGAAAGTGTTCCGTTTTCATTAGACCATTACTGTTAAGCAGATGCTTTGATTCTCAAGGGATGTGACCACTGACGAGTGATAACGACGGCTGAAATATTGGCTGTGGGTTCACCAAACTACCCTGCAGCTTCTTTTGGGGATTGTCAGGACTTTGCATCTAAAGATACTGTACCTTATTGCTGTAAAAAAGGAATAATTAAAAGCTGAGGACCTTCACTTCCAGAACTAAAAATCCAGTTCTTACTGGATTACAGGTATGCAGACTATCCACAAAACCAGGTGAACTGCAGAACAATTGACCTGCTATCAGAAGTCTGTAGGAGGTGATCAAAGATCCTGCAAAGTGCTGCTTTTCCTTACAACAGAAACCAAGGTCGGTGTTGTATCGCCTTGGGTTCAAGGCTGTGTGGGGAAAGCTGGTGGCAGGTTTTTAATACACAGCCACCAAACTGGACAAAATCTCAAGCTGCTGTAGTTTGGATTGCAATAAGACGCTGCCTGTGCATCCTAGTTCATGTATTCCTTGTTGGTTTGGGTGGGTTTTGGGTGATTTTTGGATTTTTTATGTTCTTTGGGGGGGGAGGGGGTTGTGGTTTTTTGGGGTTTTATTTGGAGGGGAAAGGGGAGGGTGTTGGGCTTTGTTTTTGTTTTTTTTTTAACCTCCCCATGGGGTTGCCAATACATTGGAGAAGTGTGGAAGGGCTAATGCTGATCAGCTGTGGCAAACTAAGTCCACTGACATGTGAATTTGCAGGACTGTAATTGAGGTCACATTTAAAGCTGTAACAGTCCTCCTTCTGATCTGCTGAGTCTCCTGTAGGGTTTGGTTGCTCAGATGGGGATGTGTGTGTGTGGCATCACTGCTGGTGGTGCCCTCTGCTAATGGCTGAGTTCCTCTATGAGAGACCATGTTTTGAGGTATTTTAGTAGTGTATAGGCGCAGCTGAAAGGCAGTTACTTCAGATCTGGTAAAAATGTTAATGAAATGCTAATTGAGCCATAGCCCTTGCTCCCAGCACAGATCTTAATGAACCAGGATTATTTCATTGCAGGGGGGGGGAAATCTGTGTGTGTGTTATTTGACTGATGAGCAAGGGCCCAGGCTCCAAGACCGGTAGAGTAATGCTGGTATGTCTGGGCAGATAAATTCCACACCTTAAAGGAAGGGTGTGTTCAGGCTCAGTACATCTGCAGGAGCTGGGAATGCTGCCCGGAGCACGTTTCTGCTGGTGTATGGACTTTGGGGTTGGGGGGGTGAAAATCAGCAGCGTGGGTTCTCTGCAGAGACCTGCAGGCCATCAGCGGGAGCCTTGGAGCGCTGATATCATCTTCTGCTTCGAGGCTGTTCACTGAATTAATTCTGTTATTCAGCATGAACTTGAGTTACTCCCAGACAGCTCCAGACTTTTCTGAGAGTCTAAAATTAGGCTAACAGAGGAAGGAGTTGGCAGGCAGCTCCGGCAGAAGGCAGAGCCGCGCTCCTCCTGAAATGCTCTTCTCGTCCAGCTCCTCCATCCATTCTCCCTCTCCAACTGTGTTTCTTCAGAGCAGAGGTGAAATATCACTGAGGGTGTGCTTTTCTGGTTTTGCCTGTGTAAAATCCTGGTCCGCTTTTGTCTTGTCATGGGCAAAAGCTCACTTAGCTCTTTATCTGTGTCTAGGTAGCTTCTTTGCCTTGAGATTAATTTGCATCACACTGTTTTCCTTTATTTCTGCCAAATGAGGATGAAATGTAATAATTTCAAATTAAATTAGAAGGTCGGTCTAGGGAATACTACTTAAACACTGAAGAGGAGAAGTCACCATTCCTACTCAGAGGAATATCAGAAAAATGCCAGTGAATCAGGGTGCTGACCGTGCCATGCCAGTGTCTTCTGCCAGAGTGTTCAGTTGAATCCATGGAAGGAAGTGCAGGAAGGAGCTGGAGCTGGAAGCAGGTGAGAAGCCAAGGAACAAAATGTCCTGTCTTGGCGTTAGCTGGGCACATCCCACAGTCAGTGGAAATTAGTTACGGGCTGATGTTTGCAGTTCAGAAGCAGAAGTGTTGTTTAGGACTGTAGTGACTGACTCTCGGTAGCATTATCACTTCAGGTGAAAGGATCGCTCTGAAAAAAACCCACAATTCTCAGATGCAACCATTTGTATATATTTTTTTTTCCTGCTTTCTGCGAGGAGATTGTTTTGAGGTCCGATGTCAGATGGATGATAGTTTGCCACTTATTTCTGTCACTAGAAACTTGTATCCTGTCAGAGTTTAGTGGCTTGTTGCATGGCATGAGGACCTTTTCTCTAGTGTTCACTGCTACCTGGGTATGAGGTGAACCAGCGCAGTAATTATCTTTGTGCTTCTAGGAGATGCACAGGGAGAAACAGGTCAGTCTATTCAATTTGGTGTGGCTCAGCGCTGATACCCTGGAGTGATGTGGGCTTGACTTCTAAAATAGGTCTGCCCCAAACCAGACCTGTCCTGCCCGACCTGCACCATTCCCATCCTCAGTAAACTTAAATTTTTCTAGCAGGGTCTTTTCAGCAGTTGTCTCTAAGCAGTAAAGAGAAAAATCAGGATTCTAAAAGGACAGGCAGATGAATGCATGTTTGGGTGTTGGGGTTTTTTAGCCTCGTGCAGTTGAGAGGGTGTGATCCAACTCTTGACCCAGAGACTTGTTCTGGAGTAGCTGCCTTTTTTCCTACTGGAATGGAATGTCCAGCACAAGTGATGCCCTAGAATTTTATATTCTTGCTCGGCTGCAAAAGATACTGCCTTGGTGGATTTGTTTTCTGTACATTATAGCTTGTCACAGTGATGAAAACTCATCCAAAAGATGTTTTGAAGTGCTTGGAAATGAACTGAGCACCGAGTCTGACTATGCAGAATCGAGGTTGATGCAGAAAAGCAGTACAATTCTAGGTAACACACTGAAACAATTAGAAATCATCTTGATTTCTTTGTCTTTTTTTACCTTGGCTTTCTCATTGTGACAAAAGATAATAAATTACCCCATTGTTTCTGCAAGCCCCTAAATGTCTTTCTGCTTATAATATTGCTGTACGGTAATAAACTTGCATCGGTTTCTTTTTGGTGTACACCATGTAATTTTCAAGCGTAGGTATTTGTTAAATCTATTAAAATTGATAAATTGCTTTGAACATTTTGCATTTTCAGATGTAATGAACACATGCACAGTGTGAGCTGGGAAATTGTTGGTGTGATGGCCCTTCTTAATTAGCTGTCTCTGTTCACGTCTTTTCAGTAGAAAATGCAATTTGTTTTACAAGAAGTTTTAATATTTAGTAGGATGACCTGACAGGTAGAGATAAGAATGTATATGTGTAGTATAATTTTTCAAGGCCAGGTTGGAGGGGGCTTGGAGCAACCTGGGCTGGTGGGAGGTGTCCCTGCCCAGGGCAGGGGGTGGCACTGGATGGGCTTTAAGGTCCCTTCCCACCCAAACTGATGACACCAAACTGGGAGGAGTGGCTGACACACCAGAAGGCCGTTCTGCCATCCAGTGAGACCTGGACAGGCTGGAGAGTTGGGCGGGGAGAAATTTAATGAAATATAACAAGGGCCAGTGTAGAGTCGGGCATCTGGGCAAGAACAACCCCAGGTACCAGTACAGACTGGGAAGTGACTTGTTGGANATGTTTATAAATATGGAAAGGGTGAGTGTCAGGAGGATGGAGCCAGGCTCTTCTCAGTGACAGGCAATGACAGGACAAGGGGCAATGGGTACAAGCTGGAACAGAGGAGGTTCCACTTGAATATGAGGAAAAACTTCATCATGGTGAGGGTGCTGGAAACCTGGAAGGGGCTGCCCAGAGAGGTTGTGGAGTCTCCTTCTCTGGAGATATTCCAAACCCGCCTGGAGGTGTTCCTGTGTGACCTGCTCTAGGTGTTCCTGCTCCAGCAGGGGGATTGGACTAGATGATCTTTCAAGGTCCCTTCCAATCCCCGAGATTCTGTGAAACCATTCTGTGATGTCAAAGTTTGCAAGAATAGTATGTCTCAAGGTTTAGTAGCTAGAAGGTACTCCTCCTACCTCTACTGTGGGTCTCCCTAAGTATTCCTCTGCTGCTTTTCTGCCAATAGAATCATAGAATCACAGAATGGTTTAGGTTGCAGTACTGGAGAAAACGTCCCATCCGCTGACTTATTTAGGAGAACCAGAAGAAACGTCTCGGTCTGTGATTCTCCTCAGCGTGTAAATAGGTGGAGGCCATGGGAAGTTTTGTGTCTGTTGAGGATCATGTGTAAAAGGTGAAGTTCTTCTAAAGATGGATGTTATATGAAGTGGAAAAGTTAATTGTCTCGTTTACTTCGGAGCAGGGGAGAGTTGCATTGTGTGAGGCTCGCTCTGTGCTGTGCAGAGGGTGAGAGGAACAGTGTTAAACAGACCTTGCCAAACGCCAGTAATTGAGCCAAAGTCTAGCAGGAAGGCAAGTTTGGGGTTGGTTGCTTTGTTTTCCTTCGGTTTACACCAGTAAAATCTACTTTCAAGGTGTGATTGGGCCTCCTCTCTAATAACCCGTGAAGTACAGGTTTTGGGGGGGGGGGGATTAAAAGAAAACTAATTCTGAAATTCAAATATATTGCTGTGCAACCTCAGTGACTCAGTGACTACATGTAAAGTGGGCCTTTTCTGGCTGCTTTTAATCATGTCGTAAAGACTCTTCTACGCTTTTATAACCAGTCCTTAAAATGTGCAAGATTACCACTTGTTACTGATTTTTTCAAAAATAAATTTCCTCCAGTAGATTTCTACATAAATGTCAGGCTGACTCTTTACAGTAGAGTGGAATATGATGAGCTCCTTGATGTTAATTTAAATTAGTTTTATTTCTGCTAAAAGAAGTAAAATTTATGGGAACAGATTCCAGGAGCTGAGATGGCCATGGAGTTGCCAATGGCTTTAAAAGTCCAAAGCTGAATTTCAGCCTGAAAAGAAAGCAATATGTTCCAGTTTTCCAGACTGTTTCTGTGACATCTTTAATAGTTAACTCTATGCTTGTGATGTTTAAAAATATGGGGGTTTATATGTAATATAAAAAAATATACAGATATGTGCATGGTTTTTAATGTATGTAAAACAGTGGAATGTGAAATTTTGGCTTTAGATTATAAATTGTAAAAATAGTGAAATGCCAAGCACTCATGCCTGAGCGTTCTTAAAGGGTGAACAGTATTTTCAGAGAAGGTCTCGTTAGTAACATGTCTCTTGTTAACGTCTTAGAATTAGATTAAGCTGCTGTTAATAAACAACTAATAATGTTTTTTTTCCAGATACACTTGGAGCTGATGAAAATACATGAGCCCTCTGTTAGCTCTTTCTGAAATCTTGTGCCAGCATTCCTGTTTGTATGCCACCCACAACTTCTGTGCTGCCCTTTTGACTGCTAGAGGAATACACATTTATCTATGAGAGTTAATACCAGGCTGGATTTATTTTTCCCCAAACTTTGTATTACACCCTAGAAATGGTTTTATGACATGATAGGTAAAGGATTAGCAAGGCTTACTAAAAATCAGTAATTGGTAGTATCCAAAGTGCTCAGCAGGTTTCTCATAACTTGCTTCTGCTAACCTCTTCTGATGCTTAGAACTTCCCTAAAAGTCTCTTCAGCCTTATTAGTTGTTTAACCTTTTGACTAATTAAATCCGGCAGTTAATTGAAAGACCTTTCTCAGATGCATAGCCACATCAGTGTTAGCTTGGGCTCTTGCCTGTTAGACCACTCAGAACTTAATTTGTAAATGAAGAGAAATGGGGAGGGAAAAAAATCTTCCAAAAAAAGTTGCTAAAAGCAATGGAGTCCACTGGCAAAGGCTGCGGCAGATGCTTGGATGATAATTAAAAGTTGGTAAAAATTATGCCTAGTAAACACCATTCACCACTGGTGAAAGTTCTGTTGAAATAAACAGATGGTAAAATTAGAATAGAATTGTCTGGGTTGGATGGGACCTTTAAGAACATCCAGTCCAACCATCAACCTAACTCTGATAAAACCCATCACTAACCCATGTCACTGAGCACTGTGTCAACCCGGCTTTTCAATCCCTCCAGGGATGGGGCCTCAGCCCATTCCAAGGCTTCAGAACCCTTTCCCTGGAAACATTTTTCCTGCTATCCAACCTGAACCACCCCTGTTGCAACTTGAGGCCATTTCCTCTTGTCCCATCGCCTGTGACTTTGGAGAGGAGACTGACTCCCCCTGGCTACACCTTCCTTTCAGGGAGTTGTAGAGAGCGAGAAGATCTCCCCTCAGCCTCCTCTTCTCCAGGCTGAACACCCCCTACTCCCTCTCGCTGCTACTCACAGGACTTGTGCTCCAGACCCCTCACTTGTCTGTTGTGGGGTGCTATGTGACATCTGTGTGATGTGAATGCCTTTACAATACAAAGAGACTGTAAATTGTATTAATAGTGAAGGGCTTCACCACTGAACAGGGTTTTTTTTCTCCCCTCTAAGATGTGGTGAGAAGGCAACAACTTGCGTGTCAAGCAGAATAATTATAGTAGATGATGCACAACTGCTGCGACTCCAGTGCCGTGGGCTGGTGGCTGATGAGTCTGTCTCCATCAGCCTTCTGAGGAAAGTCTCAAGTTTCTTTGAAGGAAATGGAAGCTACCACCTCGTGAAGGTGTAGATGATGTTTGCGGGACGCCAGGTTGGAAGAGGTGATGCTTCTTCACGCAGGCACAGGTTAGCTAGAGATTGGTGTTGCTGGTTTCAGTGCACTGATACATCTGAAACCACCCTATGGCCTCTGGCTTTGCTGCTCTCGAGGTGCTCTGACCTCATTTCAGCAGGGATTTTGAATTTTGTCAGCAGAGATGTTACAGAGAGCAGTGATGGCCATATATACGGACTCTGTTTGGCGGGCAGTCATTATTTGAACTCTCTAATACAGGTTTCACAAACTTTCCACTTTGAGCTCTTTTTACTCTTAAGTGGAATGAACTCCCAGTAGCAAAGCTTTTTCCTCAAGTGTAATTGCATTTTGTTTAACAAAATAACTTGGCAGCGTCGGTCGTGGCATATTAGTCACTGGATTTTAGGGAAAGGGGTTATGGAAATTGACTGTAAACTGCAACTAGACCTTCAGGACTTCCTGGTGATACTGAAAGCCTTAAATTGTTAAGTAACCAATTTGAGGTGTTTTAAAACTTCCTGATTTTCAAAAAAGGCTGAGTGTGTATTGCAACAATTGGTCTAAGTGCCTTGAATTGCAGAGCTGACTTGCCAAGCAGAATTACTAATACATGGCAAAAAAACCCCCCACCTTGCCAGTTCAGTATCGATGGCTAATTAGAGTGACACTTCAGCATTGAGCAGCTACAGCAGTTTTACCTAGTGAAAATTTCAGAACCTTAACAGTGGAAATGTACGTGGGAAGCGAAGAACTTATTTCATAAAATTTCTCTTGTGTTTATGCATCCTGTGGTGGAAAAAGGAAGGCAGGAGAGTAAGTAATACTGGGCTTTTCTTCAGCAGCTGAGTCAAGAAGCAAGTCTATTTCTCGGACAACGCAGCCCAAGTCATATTGTTGCCTCAGAGTACCCCATGCAAGTGCATGATAGCACGAGGGATGAGGAGGAAGATGGTTGAGGGGACCTTCTTCCAAAGAACTCTGTGATTCTGTACTTCACAATAGTAAGCTTTTTATTTTTCTGGATTGCTTTTCAACATACTGAAGAATCTTTCGGCATATCGTGATGTTCCATGACTCAAAAGCTTCAGGTGCTGCAAATGACTCTAAGCATCACAGCCATGACACCATCTGTGTTTTGTAGGCAAAATATTCTGCATGGGCTAAGTGTGTCTTTCCCCCTTTAATACTGTTTCCTAAGACTCAACTGGCAAGGAAATGCCAGTAGCATTATAATTCTAGGTGAAATAAAGAGAAAATGGATTAAATCCTTTTTTTTTTTCTTTGCAATTTAATTAAATTTTTGCTTCAGGTAATGTATTATACTACCAATATTTTGACTTCTGAATTGCTGAGATTCTGATTTTTCTACTGCAAAGCGGTACAAAGTCTTGCTTAAAACTCTGATACTGTCCGGGTGGCTAAAGCGTCATATGCAAGCGCGTTTGGCTAAAATGATTTCCACTAGAAACAGGCAGCTGTAACCTATGTGAGTTTCTGAGTGCTGGTTGTGCTCAGTAGAACTCTCCTGATGGGCTGGCAGTTGTTGAATTTGCAGTCTCGAAAAGGCAGAGCTTTGTAAGTGGTTTCACACTAGTTCAGCTTATTTTTTAGGCTCAGTTCTTGAAGCAGTTGTTCTTGTTGGGAAGTAGTCCTGCTGGTTACCGTGTAAGTTAAGGCTGGATTAAGGAAGGAGCACCACGTGCGCACATTCAGCGAGAGCTTGTAGTGCCACAGGATTTCTTCTCTGTGGAGGTAAAGTAGTTTAAATCTCCTTCGTGATTTTTTTTCTTGTTCTGTGATAAATTCTGAGTTGCTTTTGCTCTTTTTGATTTGAATTCATGTGGAAAGCTGGCTGAATCTAAGGGTGAGGGTGTAAGTATAAAGAAGAAAAAACTGTAGACTACGTTGTGCTTTCTACTGAGATAATGATGTTCTTCAAGGACTTCGGCTAAAGTTGGTTCTGCAGCATCTGCTGCTGAGCAGCTCCTGCCTACCCCGCTGAATTCCTCTCTCTGTGCCCTCACCCTACACCAGTGGTAGCATGCCTTTGGAATGGGATTTAGCCAATCTTTGGCTGTTTGGTGGGACAGCCAGAATCACCTTTGAATAAACAATTGGTTTAGCAAGAGGCAGCCATCGTGCTGTGCAGCTCCTACCGAATGCTTTCTGGCCGCTTTTCAGAAGGCGGCAGGTTGTGGGTGCCCCCGTGCCATGAAGCTTTCCCTGCTCCGCACTGCAGGCTGAGCGTCGGCTGCACACACCTGGCTCAGGGATTGCTTTTTTAGAAACCAGAGTTCTGGCATAGTGAGGCCAACAGAACCACGTCTACTACGGCTGGTGCAGAAGCTCTGGAGGAGGAGAGGGTGCAGTCTGAAACTGGGTTATTTTATGAATTTAAATTACTTATTACCACTTTTAAATTTTTTTAATTTTTTTTTTAAATGGAGATGTGACTATATTCAGGTGTCCCCGTGAGGACAGGACTAAAATCTGACTCTAGGACCAGAATTAACTGGGATATTTTTCTCTCCAGAACGCTGTAAGCAGTCTGCGCTAACTATTGGAAATCCATGTGTATGTGCGAACCGATAGGATCTTGAGTGGGAGGCAGGGGCTCTGTTAATGAATTGTCTCTATGCACTGGTGGAAAAAATACCTGCTTCCTTGCATGTAATCTTTCTTTCTGAAGAATTCCTGTCATGGACACTTAGAGATAGGGGTTTCTTTACATTTGGTTCAGATGCAGTGCAGCGTAGTTGTCTGCATTTACATAGTAGTCTGCATCCTGATGACTTAAAATCAAATAGAAGAGAGAACTTTCATAGTTTTGGGGTTTTTTTTTCTCTTTCTGATCTCATTACTTCACACAAGGGCTCATGGTTAAACTAATTCCATCTGACGCAAATAGGCAGCAAAAAGTAGCTGTGTTTAAAAAAGAAAAACTACGGATAACTTTAAAGGCCCTTTTTGCCTTTTAAATCTGCATTCTAGGTATTTTTATGTCTCAGTGTAATTCCAGACTGATCCTTGGATTAGGATTTAACCATGGTTTAGTTAGCTGATATCTCGTCTGAGCTCTTTTAATGATGCTTTTGGAAGTATTCCAGTAAGTGCAGTTCTAAGTCAACGGAAAGGGAAGTAAGCAAACTGTCTGTCGTAGAAACTGTGTTAATAAAACCATAAAGACAAAAAGAACATTTCAGATTATCACAGTAAAGAAGGAAAACAAATATACTAAAATAAGCATAAAAAAATAACGGGAAGTTGAGACTAAAGCTTGATTTGTGATGTAACTGCTTCCTGGGAAGTTGGAGTGGTTGACAACCTGTCTTTATGGCTGAGGTGGTGATTGCTGGGTGTTTTGTCCTGCGGTTCTTGCCCTGCTTTCTGAAGAAAGAGAAAAGTCATTTTTTGTTATGATTTTTACGTGACTCTCAATAGCTTTCTCCTTATTCAGAGAGTTCTCAGAGGCTCCTGATTTCAGGCATGGAAAATACTACACTGAGCTCCCTGGCGAAGAGCCGGGGTGGATGTTGTTGGACTGATGCTGCTGGTGTAACTTCAACAGGACAGAGAGCGCTGTGGAGGGCTTAGCTGTGTGAGGGAGATGAGGGAATGGAAGGAGAAGAGGAGAAGCAGATGCAAATTGGGAGCACTGCTTCTGTAACGACCATCCTTACAGCCACGCTCAGGTCTTCCAGCGCCCCCAGGCAGGGACTCCTGCTTATGTTTGAACCAGGGAATTTGTCTCTTATAGTTTCGTACAAACGGCTCAGAACTGCTGCAGAGAAGACTTGGGCTCTGTAAGTACATGGTATCTTTGAATTAATGACAATCCAGTCCCAGCCTCACCAGAAACTTAATCTCTATTTTACTGAAATCATAGAAAGGTTTAGGTTGGAAGGGACCTTAAAGATCATCTAATTCCAACCTCCTGCACCAGGCAGGGACATCTCCCACCAGACCAGGTTGCTCCAAGCCCCATCCAGCCTGGCTTTGAACCCCTCCAGGGATGGGGCAGCCACAGCTTCTCTGGGCAACCTGGGCCAGGCTCTCACCACCCTCACACCAAACAAGTTCTTTCTGGTATCTCATCTAAATCTCCCCTCTTCCAATTTAAAACCATTCCCACTTGTCCTGTCACTCCACTCCCTGACAAAGAGTCCCTCCCCAGCTCTCCTGTAGCTCCCTTCAGATACTGGAAGGCTGCTCTAAGGTCTCCCCAGACCCTTCTCTTCTCCAGGCTGAACAACCCCAGCTCCCTCATCCTGTCTTCATAGCAGAGGTGCTCCAGCCCTCTGAGCATCTTTACGGCCTTCTGCTAGACCCATTCCAATAAGTCCATGTCCTTCCTGTGCTGAGTCCTCCAGAGCTGGACAGTTCCCAAAGAAAGACTCTTGTCTTGGATTTCATAGAATGGTTAGAGTTGGAAGGGACCTTAAAGATCATCTAATTCCAACCTCCTGCACCAGGCAGGGACATCTCCCACCAGACCAGGTTGCTCCAAGCCCCATCCAGCCTGGCTTTGAACCCCTCCAGGGATGGGGCAGCCACAGCTTCTCTGGGCAACGTGGGTCAGGCTCTCACCGCCCTCACAGCTCAATCTCCCCTCTTTAGAGGAATCTCAGCAGCCAACTATTGCATAGAACAATTTCAAAATATGCTTATGTTGCTCTACCTTCTTTTGTAAGTGAAGCTGGAGATCTTGTCTTTGTTTGAAAGCTGAACACAATGCAGCGAGAAGCCTTTAACGAGTACGTTTTACAGCGAAAGCATGGCGAGGGCTGTAAAGGTTTCTGTGACTTTTTCAGTAGAAATTACTAACTGAAAGCTTTAACCTTGTGTGCCCCTTTGCTTTGCCCTGTCATTAGCTGCGTTCTGTTGAGGTTAAGAAGAAAAAGTAAAGCACTTCAACTTGTCTCCATAATGGACATGCTCGCTTGCTAAATCCCATATTGATTCCACGCTCTTATCTGCTCAACATATCTGTAAATACCTGCCAGCTAGTCTTGCCTAATTTCTGCCATCAATTTGGCCTCATTAACTTCTTGCTGATTAAATCAAGAACATTACTTGGGATACCCCTGCAATTTATTTATAACAGTTAACTTTGTCAGGGGAATAAGATTCCTCCTCTGAATTTCAATGCAAGAAATTAGTATCTGTATAGAAAAATAGGAATCGGAGCCAAAACTAATAGAGTTGCACTATATCGTAGACACTGTATGTAGGAAAAGTCTGTTAAAGATAAATATTAACTGACTTGCTCCTGGTTTTAGTCAAGTTTTATTCTAACCTGTGTTGTGTGTGGTGTAGAAGCGATGAGCCATGTACTCTGTTTTGAAGTGTTATAAGAACACAGTCAGAAGATGTTCTCTTCATGTCTTCCAGTTTCATTGTGTGCTTGTGTTTATTATACAGCCAAACTTAATTTGATCTTTGAAAGTTTAGAAGTGGTAAAGACTGGAGTGAATTGCTCGTGTTAAAGTGAACCTTCAACTCCAGTCAGTTGAATCCTTCCTTTGTGCAGATACTGTAAACCAATCAGCAGTGTTAATTAAGATGACTTACCATTATTCAGTCTTGGAGGGGGGGAGGGAGCGGGAACCATCCCTTTGAGCTTAAGCAAATATCAAAAATCCAGCACGAAGTCATTTAAATCCCCCAGCTTTCTAATAACCCCCTCCGCTCTGAGGCAGAGGTTCCCCCTCTGCAGTGAAGATGGGGTTTGCAGCTCACACTCTGTCACTGTCATTAAATCTGTGCTGAGCATACACTGAGATGAGTTTGCCTTGCCATGTCTTGAGATGCCACAGCTCTTTATTTTTTCCATGATCTCTTCCTTCTACCTTTGGTTTTGAAATGAACTGCTTTGAGAAGTGCTGCTGTAGGTAATCTCCTGACCAGCGCCTGTCTTTGTAGAAATGACAATAGACTTCCCAAAACCACAGCTAGAGAGGACTAAATGCTCCCAAGATAACATCAGGAGGATGTTTCAGCATGACTTTGATTGTGCACTTTATCTCTGGGTAATGAGTCTTTGACTTTCAAGAACTGGCTGTGCTGTGACTGTGAACTATTATGTTCTTTCTAATCCTGTGACACTAAAATGTGCTGCACTTCCTGAAGTAATGGTGAATTAATTGGCATTGCTGCCCTGCGTACAGCAGATGGAATCTGGTGCCTGAGAGAATGCTTTCCACAACATCCTTCACAATTCAGGTATCCCAGTGGTTTAACAGCCTTATGTACAGACCTTGGAGAAAGGCCTAAGAATATCTGGAAGAAGGTGTTGTCACTGAGTAATGTGCATGCTGTAGGGGAAAGAAATACCCTGTGGATGGCTTTGGGATGCTGAAAAGAAGTTAATCAAACAGTGCTCACTTAGTTAAAAATGGTACCATAAAAGAGGCCTACCTTTAAACCAATCTATACCTGCTCTTTGAGAGCCACCTTGCTTTGAAAGCAAAAGTCACTTTTCCAAATCTGGATTCTTCAGAAATAGTTCTGGTGGTCCTTCTGGTTCCTCTTAGGAAGAAGGAGTGTCGCTCTCTTCTAAGGCTCATGGGCAGGTCACATAAGAAACAACCAAGAGCAGAGCTACCAAATGAGCCAACAAATGGTGGCTACTTGTTCTTCTGTTGCAGCTACCTCATTATTTTAGGGAAAAAAAATAAATCTGAGGAAGCTAAACTGGTAAACCAAGGGTGCTCTTATTTAACTGTTGGACTTTGTAACGATGACTGAGGGGTCCATGAACTGGTTGCCAGTTTTTTTTTTTTGTTGTTGTTCTTGCATTCTATTTGGAAAACCAAGGAATGATCTGCCGAAATATTTTGGTTGAATCAAAAGAGGAGTCTAAAAAATTCAAGGCGAAGAGGCTGAATATTTCAGTAATTTCTGGCTTTGCTGCTTGGCTAAATTGCTTTATAATTCCTGTTCTGTGGAGCTGGAGGAATTTTTCTTGGACATGGTTTTGAACTGGTTAAAATGTAGGGGATCTGATGCCATGATATCAGAGTACCCAACATCTGCAGGACTACACTATAGTCGTAGAGTGATCCTTTAAGGAAGCCCAAAGGTAGCATCCCTCATCCTGAGTTGATGATTTGGTTTTTGCCAGAACCTCTGGTGTCTGCCCCAAAGCCCAGGTTCTGACTAGATGTTACCAGAGCAAGATTGAATCTCTGCGGTAGCTCCATCCCCAGAAGTGCTGGTTGGTTGTGTGCTGTGTGGAGATGACAAAATGGTCTATGGGGAGGGGATTGCTCATTGCTCAGTGCGTTATTTGAACAGCTGATTCTCTCTGGGATGTAGCTTCAGCCATAACGTGATCCCAATCATTTTTGTCTTCTTGCCCGTGCTGCGTAAGACCCTTATTTTATGGCAATCCCTTCTTTTTCCATAAAGATGGAGCGTGTGAGACTTCTTCCAAGTCTTTGCTTTAGCAGATGAGTTATTTCTCAATGCTTCAGGGTAGCAAATGTACCTGCTTTCTTCTGAGGTGATCCTTGCAGTGCCTAAACATTGTTGATGTAATGCACGTGCATTTAAATCTGTTTCTCTAATGGCAGTCTTGCTGATAAGGAATGATGGACAAATTTTCAGAAGTCTGGGTTTTCACAAGAAGAAAGCAGTGATAGCATAAACCAGAGAGGCTCCATGTTCTCAGGATTCACTCTCTTGTCTCTGTAATGCTGCTTTGTTACCTTAAGGGGCTCACATAATCATGGCTTATGATAACTACACATTCTCCTAAGAAATCCTGAGGTAAATCACAATAACATTGTTTTCTTCTATAGAGCATATGGCTTCTGCTCCTTGAAGCCAAGACCCTTCTTTGGTCTTGTGCAACTACATTCCAGTAACGTTCTGAGACAATATAATATATGATAGTGGTCTGAGTGTTAAATATTCAGGATTTAAATTGAATTGGGGGCGGGAAATGAATTTGTTTATGTGTATATATATATACATATATATGAATGAAGATTTAAAATATGCTGTGAGAAGCAGTCCTATTCTATAACGATATTAAATGTGTGTAATGACTCAAATATTTAGAGGACTCCAAGAAAGCTTTAAGAGCCCTTAAGGCATTTTAATACGTATTAGTCCATGTATCTTAATCATATGGAAAAGAATAGTCTTTTAATTGCCTGTTTCCTCTCCTTTGTAGATGCCAGTATCTGTAAGTGCTTGGTGGAACTGTGTAGGGACAAAGAGCGGGGCTTAACATAATTCAAATAAAAAGGAAAGGAAAATAATTTTGTAGCAAAACCGGTGTGAGCACATGCTAAGCAGGGAAAGCTGAAGAAGCCAGAGGTAAACTTCAAGGATAACTCCCCACTTCAATCCTGTTTACGTTGTAGGAAGGTCACCAAACAGTCTGACATACAGACTCGATGTAGGAGGTGTAGCACTACCCTCCCTCTGAGCCTTTGTCCTGTTGTATCCCAGTTCTTGAATATGTCTATTTTCTCTATGTGTGTTTATGTTTAAGTGCTAATGAGACTTGAACACCGTTCTCAAACCATGCTTAGTGAGTAGGGCTTTATCTTATGCCTTGCAAAGATCGACCCCACTTCTAAATTACATTAGTCCATTGAAACTATAGCATAAAAAAACCCCAAACCCAAGGAACTGACCCCATTGGGTACTGATGGGTGATATGAACTTCCTCATTTCCGAAAATAAATCGGGAAGTGCTTCCACTCCTACTCAACAGCCAGGAATAGCAGCTGGCCTTTCATGCCTCCACTAACACAGCACATCTTTCACCATTCGTGCCTAACCTAAGTCATTACCAGTCTGAAGCTTTTACAGACATCTTTTAATGTGTTTCAGTAATGAGCATTTTAATTATTGCTTTGAGGACAAAGATCCTGCTGCAGTTTCTTAGCCAAAACAGGGCAACGCTAAAGGTTTAGGATTAGAAGAGAATCCTAAAAGCTGATTAATTTTTTTAAAATTATTTATATGTGTGTGTGCTTAGCAAGTGGCAAAATTACTATCTATTCCATGAAAGGTTGCAGGAAGTTATTAGGCAATGGATAATTAGCCATAGAAGGAGAACGCACAGGTGGAGTAAGAATTGTAAGACTTCTATGCAAGCAAAAGGAGTAACTGGTTCTCAGAAAGGATGATGTGATTCTTGAAGTTTGTGTTCTTGGTTCCAGTTACATTAGTTCACAAAAAATATGCAAGTAGAAGGAACAAATCCTTTAACTAAACCTGCAAAAGAGGAGTTTTAATTTCTATTCTGACTTTTCATAAGTTAAAATCTAGGCTTCTGGTTTTGTCATACTTTTTCCTAGCAGCAGTGAAAAGTAGCATCTGATGAGCAGGAAATTTCCTCTTAAATTAAAGAAGCAAGCAAAGGGACAGTCTGCGCTGAGCTCCCTGGGCTATTTCCGAGTGAACTCGTTCTTTCTTCTCTAAATTCTCCGAGTGCTGTTAGATCCCTGGCTTGAGCATCCTCCTGTTCTCCTGTGTCAGTGAAGCAGCAAAGGCACGATCCAGCCTCCCTGCTGGAGGGTGCAGACAAACATCAGTCAAAGCTGCATCGGTTTCATGCACCTGTAAGTAATTCTCATTAGAATTACATCAGCTTGTCACTTCTGCTTATTTTTGGCAAGAACTTAAGTTTTCAACATTAAAAAAGATGGAGTTGTAGCTGTTACCTTTCGGTGGCTTTGCAGCAGATGGAGCTGATACACAGTGCCTTTCTGCGGTAACATTTAATGCGTGCTTAACTGATTCTCGAATGAACTCTTGGTAAACATCCAGATTAACAGTGGTGTTTTGAAAGATGGCGTGGTGTGGATTTGCATTTTGGAAGATCAAGAAATGAAAGCAAAGCAGAAGTGTTTGAATGGTTTTGTTCCTAGGGGAAAGAGATAAGGTATGTTTCCAGGTTCAGGCTATTTTACAGCGTTGTTGTACCACTTCATTCATTACCTTCTATTACAAATCCTGGGTTTTCTCTTGGACTTTGTTCACTTTGCTTGTTGTCTGTCATGCAAACCCTTCCAAATGCGCTTCGTGTGAGTCAGAGGAAAAAGAAGTGACAGTAACTGTGAGCCAAGCGTTGAAAAATGCTCTATTTCGGTGAAACAACTTATATACAGATACCACTGAATACTCAGGATGCTTATGACAGCTACATCTTCCTGGAGAGAAAATGTTTATTATAAAAGTTGTAGAAATGGAAAGGAAAAAAACCCCAACAATTTAAAATCATGTGTCTGTATTATTGCAAAAAAGCTTAGGGAATAACTTGGAACAGCTGTAGTGGAGTTGGAATTACCTGCTTGGTATAACAGGGATTGCAGGGGTGACTTGTGTTGCTCAGTCTCTGATTAAAAATACCTTGCACTGCCTTGAGGTAAGGCAACAGCAGCTTTAAAAAGGGGGAAAAGTGTTGTCTTGCATATCAGGGAAGTGTGCACTTCTAAATTTCAGAATATAGAATCAGGTGTGTTCTGGAAGTCTCCAGGCAAAGGTAAAACCCAGGAATATTACCCAGTGAGTGCTTAATAGGTCTCCAGACTGGAGATCCCAGGGATTGGGTTTCCTTTGGTGTTGCAGCTACCTGGGGAACCTGAGGAGGAGTCTTTCCTTCCCAGGTGTCTGCATGCCTATATATTAGGGCACAGGGGTGTTTTGGGGCTGGTTGGTTGTATGTAATTTGTTAAGAAAAGAAAAATGCTCTAACAATGTAGTTGGTCTCAGAACCAAAGTACCTTGAAGATACTTCTCTTGCTTTTAGCAATGAGGGATGCACAGACAGTGTGTGAAGGTTGGAGGTGATTTTTAGGACAGTGAGTTTTTAAATAGTAGGTGGTTGTAGCCCCCCTTGCCCCCCTCCCCTCCAGTGTAACTGATTCAAAGCAACAGAATTGTATATAATCTGAAAACATTTTTCCACGTCCTCTGGGGTTTGGTAGGTGTTGCAAATCTAGGGCAAAAAAGAGGTGGCAAAGCAGTATTAAGGACAAGGATACAAGCTGTTCCACGCCTTTGCTAGAACCAAGGCAAGAGGTTCTTTCCAACTTTCTTTCCAACTTCTGTCTCCCTGAACTCGTAGTTGAATCCAGACAAGAAGCTATTAATAAATTTATTGAAGATTTTCTCTGCCACGGCGTTCTCGCACCATGTGTCTTGTGCTGTGAAATGTCTACAGTTCAGCTGAGACTTGATTGATCACACTTGGTTAAATTAAGGCCATAGTGAGCAGAAAAGCTGACTGAACAAAGCAGAAAATGCTGTGAATCATGAGGAAAAGGTGAACCCCAATTTGTGTGTGTGTGCATTAAATTAATACACATTTAAAATTCTTTTTCCAGATTAGGTGTTTTACTGTACTAATACTTGAAAAGAAGATAACACCAGGCTATTTGCATTCCACTACCTTGGTATCTATAATAATGAGAAATATCTTAACTTAAAATATACCTAGAATAAGGAGTAAGCAGAGCATGCAATGGCACAAGGTGTCCATGGTGAGAAGTTAAGAGTGTTTTGAAAAAAACAAGCTTCCTGTAAGATATAAATTTAACATTGAAAGATCTTGGCCAATCAGGTGACATCAAGTAACTTCCACATCAACTTCATCACGTAGAATACCACAGATTAAATTTTGGTTTTCATAGAATCATGGAATGGTTTGGGCTAGAATGCACCTTTAAAGACCATCCAGTCCCACCCCCTGCCCTGGGCAGGGACACCTCCCACCAGACCAGGTGACTCTAAACCCCCTTCAACCTGGCCTTGAACCTCTCCAGGGATGGGGTAACCACAGCTTCTCTGGTCAACCTGGGCCAGGCTCTCACCACCCTCACACCAAAGAAGTTCTCCCTGAGGTCTCGTCTCAATCTCCCCTCTTTCCCTCCTCAAGAGTCCCTCCCCATCTCTCCTGGAGTCCCTTGAGGGACTGGAAGATGCTCTAAGGTCTCCCCAGAGCCTTCTCTTCTCCAGGCCCCCACAACTCCCTCAGCCTGTCCTTACAGCAGAGGGGCTCCAGCCTTCCCACCATCTTCTTGTGAGCCTGGAATAAGTAAGCTTCCCTGGTTATTTAAGTAAGGAAGGGAGGACGCTGTTCCTGAAGCCTGCAGTTGGCTGTCCCCGTTGGGGTGCTGTAGGCTTCTGTGCAGAGGCTCACCCCCACCTCTCCCACCTGCCACCCGCTCCCCACAGCTCTCCCTCTCCAGTTCCTTGATGCTGCTCCTCATCTCTGCCTGCAGCAGGGGCTTTGGGCACCCTGGCCCACTGCTGGTGATGGCAGTAGCTCTAACACTGCCGGGGAGGGGAGAGAGAAAGTGGGATGAAACCTTTTCTGGGGGGACACGAATGACCCAATGAAGCATCAGTCTCTCTTTTGATTCTTCTCCCACAGAACCTGACTTGAAGCCAATCAATGGCAAAGAGTAATTAAAAAGAAGTGACAGCAGCTTCAAATAGCTTCTGAAGTGCCATTTTTTTGTACAAAATAATGACAATACCTTGAGATAAGAGCAGGCTTAGTGCATTTTAATATCTTTGTAATAAATAAATCATCTTCTTTGTAAGGTTAATGAAAGCAGATACGATGTGAAAGATGAAAATGGCTCTTGAGGCAGTCCTTTCCAAAGTGTGTCCCTCTACAGTCTTGACCAAATAGTCTCTGAGGAAATGTGGTGTGAATCTGTGGTGGTTCTAGCAATCTCCCTACCTACTAAAACCAGTCTGTCTCCAGAGGTTTACTAAACTGCATCTTAGGTCACATTCCCATACCTAGCCTTTCTTCTCTTTGCATGGACGTTGGTCTGCAGTGTCACAAATAGTGACAAATAGCACGTAATTTGGGATCTTTCCTATTAGTAAGAGCTGTCATTGAAATAAGGGCAAGTATTCCAAACACAGAGCGAAATTCTGCTTTTGCAGACACTTTTGTCTGTTGTGCTGACACTGAGTGGGTATTTTGATATGTCAAGTGACAAGATAAAAACAGCACAGTTTGCCGTTGCTGCTTTTTATAGTTTCATAATGGATGTTCTCCACTCTTTAAAAGGCACTATGCAGCAAAAACTCATTCATTGCGACGTCTTCATTTAGTTTAAACTGGTGCTTAAACAACTTCCAACATTGTGTCACCCATTTAGAGGTTAAAAAAAATAAACAGCCAGAGTTTATTTCTTTGAAGTAACATTTCTTTCAGTTCTTCCTTGTCCTGTTTGCTTGTTAGATGTAAACATAAGTAAAAGTGAAGCGTCTTCGGATGTGTGGGTACTGCCGTGGTCCCCAGCTGGGGTGGCCACTGCTGTATTCGGGCTGTAACCGAAATTGAGGTGCTGGATATAGAGATGTGGAGATGCTGGAGCCAGTGCAGAGGAGGGCAACGGAGCTGGAGAAGGGCCTGGAGAATAAATCTCATGGAGAGTGATGGAAGGAGCTGGGACTGTTTAGTTGGAGGAAGAGGAGGCTGAGGGGAGACCTCATCACTCTCTACAACTACTTAAAAGGACATTGTAGAGAGGTTGGGGCTGGTCTCTTGTCACAGGGAATTAGTGATGGAAGGAGAGGGAATGGCTTCAGGCTGCACCAGGGTAGGTTTAGGCTGAACAGTAGGAAAGAGTTTTTCCCAGCAAGAGTGGTCAGACCCTGGAATGGGCTGCCCAGGGAGGGGCTTGAGTCCCCATCCCTGAGTGTGGTTGAGATGTGGTGTTGGGCGATCTGGTGTAGGGGAGGACTTTGCAGAGTGGGGTTGACGGTTGAACTCGATCCCAAGGGTCTTTTCCAACCTGAAGGATTCTATGGTTCTATCCTGTGATGCTATGGAAGGGACGTGGGATGAGCCTGCAGAACCAAGGGAATAGCAGTGATTTTCTTAGGGACCCTACAGAAACAAACTCCAGGGTTGGCTTACAAATACCTAGAACTCTACAGTTCTAGCTGGGTTCAATATACGTAACATGTATATATTGTTGTCTTACCAAATTGTAATAGCATTTTATCACACTTTTCTTCCAACCCCTCTTGCTAGATGTTGGCTGGAAGTTTATTGTCCGTTCTCTGTTTGGGCTGCTGTTCCTCTGATTAGTTGCACCATATCATCTGGGTGAACGGACTGAAAATCCTTCATGACTAGTTCTCTCCCCATTTGAAACGGTCTCTGATTTTTTCTGATTGTTGATAAAAATTGCCCTGACACCCGAACTGTGTCAGAAATCCAGCTTGTTCCTGGGAGAGAGGAATTAGCTTTTGTAATGGTTTGCTCTTTAAGACTCTTAACTTTAAAAATACTTTTGGCTGCTTACTGTAAATTCTCCTTGAATGTTCGTGACCGTAGTTACCTTGGATTGTTTGCTGTGAAACACAGCAGTGCTGCTGAGGTGCAGCAGAATGATTTATCAGGGGGATTGAGGCCTGTCTTTTGATTTTTATTTTGAGAAATAAGCTGGGGTACGATGTAAGCCCACTGTCTTCTGTGACTTGGCCTAAGTTAATGTGCTAATACTGCTTTGGGGATCATAGAAACCTGTCTGAGTTCTGTAAGTTGAATGCTACTGGCAGATAAAAGAGCTTTCCTGTCCCACTGCCTGATTTCCTTCTGCTCCTAACGCAGGAGATGCCACTTCTCCGTCTCTTTCCCATGCCTTCAGTGTCGCCTTTGTTAACGGAGCAATTTATCTTGGGTGTCTTCAGTGCCCGATCGCTAATTGGCATTTCAAAGTGCTGCCATAATACATGTAATGGCAACTCAGCTCAACTTCCCTAATTATATTAAAATACCTGCAAACATTAATGCAGTCTCTTTCAGTGTGCCAATTCACATTTTCAAAATGCAGCTTGAAAAGAGTCTCATCCCGGGGTATAAAGGGCCTGTGCTAAATTTTTGAGAGGTTATCATGGCTTTAGGAATCGGAACTAATGTCCTGTATTGGTTATCTCCTTTTGGTGGGGATGAGCCTCCTAGGGCATAATAAACTACAGCAAGGGAGAATTTCTCCAAGTTTTATAAAGGGGAGGGCAGGGGATGTCAGTTCATTCTTTTTCGGGGGGGTATTTTGTTTGAATGAAGGGGGGGTTTGTCCTTTTTAAAGTTGTGGGATTTCTGCAGCTCTAGATGAATGAAATATGATTGCTCTAAGCTTTTTATTATTTGTTGGCATATTTATGACACTGGCTGATTGCTTGTGTTGCAGCTTGCCATGCAATTGGTTTATGGAAAGGGGGGGAGAAGAAACAAGTTCCCAATGAATAGAGCTGAAAATATTTTTAGAAACTTGCTGCTCGCAGCTCCTGATGAAATAATACACGCTGAGTTCTGTCAACACCTTCTGCTGAATAATGGAACGATGCTGGCTTACCTGGAGAAGGAGGCTGAGCCGCACACTTGAGTCTGTGCCTGTGCCTGCATACTTTATTTTATGTAATAGTTGCTAATTAATAATAACAAACTATGAAGCTGGCAGTCATGGGACAGCGGAGATTAGAACAAATGTTAACTGCTTAATGTTCAGCAATTGTAAACTCTACATTGCTTGCCGATGAATTATTACCTGAAGCACAAAGCTGCATTTAAGGTGTTTGTAAATCATTTTTAATGGAGAGCACTCGCCTGCTCTGATTTTTCACTGAGAAATCCTTGTCGTGGAAGGAGTTTTGCAGATCTCTGTGTGGTCAGTTTTGGAAAACCTGTATAAATAGGTATAATAAACTGGAGCCCAGGGGCTGTTTGGTCCTGGAGGGAGCTTTAGGAGCTCAGGTATCTCAGACTGAATTTCCATGGGTATTGCTTCTGCTGCTTATTCAGTCACAGTTCTCTATGTGTGAGTATGTCCCAGTTCTCTTATCTGAGAGTATGTGGCAATGGTTTTAGTCGGCAAGGACTTGCTTGTGAATAATTTCTCCTCAAAATTCAAAGGTCTCTGTTGGCAAGAGCGGTGCTACTGGTTGGTGTCCTGTACAGCTTGCCTTGGGGGGGGAAAACGTGTTTATGCTACCCTTGGTAAAATACCTAGTTAAATGTAGTATGTGTGTGGACTAATGCTTGTGAAAAGTGTGTTCTGCTGCATTGAAAAATGCACTCTAAAAATGTCAGAACAGAGCATTGCCTACTTTGAAATGCTGGATAGATGGTGGAAGGCACCTATACTCAAGGTGATACATGTTAAATGGATTTTTAGTGTCATTTTGTGCTAGTGCTATACGAAGCATTACCCATTACTTTCTTCCGTTTTCTGCAAGGCAGAGGGAATTACTTTTCAGCCACGAGAGGTGGGTAACCCCGCTGCCCCCTGTAACGGGATGTCTGGCAGCTGATGCACAGGAGAGGCAGCACTTAGAAATGATCTTGGTGTTCTGTTCTGCATGAATCGGAGGGTCAAAAATGGGAATAATGGTGGGGTTTGGTTTGGTTTTTGTTTTATTTTACTCCTCCTGGGAAGCTGGTGTATTGTTCAATTTCTGTAATGCGGGGTGAAAGAGCCTCATAACACCTATCTGCTTGAAAGGCATTTATCTCTTTAAAAATAACAAACAAACAACCCCAAACCCAACCCTACCATTGTAAAAGCAAGCTAGATGCCATATCCACGCCTGCAGCTGGATTTGGGAGGCTCACATACTTTACGGAGATGCTGCGAGGTGGTGGGAGTGACTCATTGCTCATTTGGGAAACAAGCATATAGTTAATTTACGGTAGAGTTTAAGACTCTCTGTGCTTTCAGTTAAGGCCTGTAGTGGGCAAAAAGTTTAGTTCTTCCACTTCAATAAACAAATTAACATGTGCAGTGCTGCATATCTCCTTTGTTGGCATTTTGAAAACACTGCTGAGAACTTGCACAAATGAGATGTGGAATAGAAAGATACAGAAAGTGGAATCAGGCCAAGCATCAACTCCTGCTTTCACAAGGCATATGCTGAAGGAGGGCAGAGCTGAAGTGTTTCATGGAGGACTTGATTTCCTTAGACTTTGGAGAAATCCAAATCCAAGAACGTACTGAAATACGTGAAGGATCTTGGGGTTGATTTGCCCGAAGGAGTGTGGATTCACACTGGGGTTACTGCCCAGACAGATGGGATGTTGCCCTTTTTATAGAATTACAGAATCTCAGGGATTGGAAGGGACCTTGAAAGATCATCCAGTCCAATCCCCCTGCTGGAGCAGGAACACCTAGAGCAGGTCACACAGGAACGCCTCCAGGCGGGTTTGAATGTTTNTTCCAGATGGGGTCTCACCAGGACTCCCTCTGGTCCTCACCAGAGTGGGAGGAGAACCTCTCTCCACCTACTAACCATCCCCCTTCTAATATACCCCCCAGGATGCCATTGGCCTTCTTGGCCACAAGAGCACAGTGCTGGCTCATGGACATCCTGCTGCCCACCAGGACCCCCAGGTCCCTTTCTCCTACACTGCTCTCCAACAGGTCAGTTCCCAACCTATACTGGTACCTGGGGTTGTTCTTGCCCAGATGCCCGACTCTACACTTGCCCTTGTTATAGTTCATTGAATTTCTCCCCGCCCAACTCTCCAGCCTGTCCAGGTCTCGCTGGATGGCAGCACGGCCTTCTGGTGTGTCAGCCACTCCTCCCAGTTTGCTGTCATCAGCAAACTGGCTGAGAGTGCACTCTGTAAGTCCCAACATGACATTTGGTCTCAAAAGTCTCTGCAGGAGGAACAGGGCTGGTGTACCCCATCAAGAAGAAGGAAAAGTGCCCTAAGTTATCTTTTTTTTTTTTTTTTCCTCCTTTTTGAGCCTCAAAAAATACGTTACCAAAGCTGTCGGTGCCAGAGGAAGGCTGCTCTGTCAAATTGGCCAAATCCTGGCCGATGTCAGAGTTTGAGCTGTGGATCTGGAAGTCGAGCGGTAGAGCTAGGTGCCTTGGCAGGGCAGTGCGGGGGTGGGGGGGGACGGGACAGGGGATCTTTTGGCAGAAAATAGAGCTCTTCTGTGCTAGCTTAAAACAAAAGGGGGACTCAAATTTTGACTAGAACCTTTAAAGCATTAATGAAATATTATTTGTTTTTTTTGTAACGTATGTTTGTAATGGCAGGAGAGAGCTGCGAGGTAAAAACACCAAGGGATTTGTTGGGACAGAAAGAGAAACTGTTAGCCCTACCTCAGCTGGAAACCTTCATTCCTGAAGTTGCTGGGTTTTGAAGAATTCCTTATTTACCCCGCACGCTGTGTTATTAGTAGCTGATAGCCACAAAACTGGAAACTTGCAGCCACAGAAGCTTGGTGTTGATTGAGACAAGGTGTGTCTGGTAGGGGAAACGGGGATGGGAACAACGTTATGGGATGGGAAACACCATCCTCAGGCACCAGTATCCAGCATGTGGTCTGTGTGAGAGTAAGGCTGGGGTACTGTCACCCTCACTCTAACAAAATACTCTAGGCAAGACAGCCTGCTTGCTTTTTTTGTTGGCTTTTTTTTTTATTTAAGCCTCAGAAAGATGATTTGTGCCTTACTCTTAATCTTCTAATGTTGCTTAGACTCTTAAAAATCCAAGCTCTTGGCAGCATGGCGGGTGATTCAAATATGTGCCAAGAAAGGGCTCTCTATTCCCTTCCTCCTCCTCCTTGAAATTAATACTTTAACTGTGTCAAAAAAACCCAAAAAAAACCCGTTTCTGGCTGGTTTTCCTTTCATGGTTTGTTTTTGTCTGTTTGTTGTGTTGAGTGGGTTTAAGTAGAAAAAACAACCAAAGGGTGTATGGCCTTGACTGCGGGGCAGGTGTTTCAAACATGTGCCAAGAAAGGGCTCTGCTCCCTTCCTCCTCCTCCTCCTGGAAATTCATACTGGAAATGTGGCAAAAAAGCTTCTCACCAGTTTTCCTTTACTGGTTCTTTTTGTGTGTTTTCGTTTTTTTAATAGGAAAAAAACCCAAAACCAAACCACAACCAAACCCCTGCTGGCCAAGTCTGTATTTGGAGTGACCTGGGTGGCCTTTTTTTGTCGGATTCCCTGGAGAAGCTCAGTGCTGTGCACACAACATCCCTGCTTTGGGCATCTCTACCCAGCCCTGCCAGAATTCCTGTTCCTCTCCAGAAGTCCTGCCCTGTCACACAAAGCACCTCAGTGACTCGAAACGTGAAATTACAGTCCTTTGAAGTGATTTTTTTTCTGTGTACTCTATAGAATCCTTAGATTTATGCTTTGTTTTCCTACTTCTGCTTTAATTCTTTTTTCTTTTTTTTTTTTTGTTTGTTTAATTTGAACAAGGAGCAAAAATGGGGGGAAACCAAGAAGTTCCTCTTTCTTTGCCAAGTTTGTCTTGTACAAAGCACTGGCGTAAGAGGTAGGAATTGTGCAGCTGGGTCCCTGCAGCACAATTCAGTTGGCATTAAGGTTTGCAGGAGATTTTTCATTGCCTTGGTGGAAACTAGATGAGGCTCTTAAATTATGCATAAGCAGTCTGCTGCCTGCCTTGCGATGAGTGATTTTTTTATTATTATTTTTTTCTTTCTTTTTTTTTCCACCTAGTGAAGACAGAAGGAATGTTTTTAAGACTATGCAAGTTTGTAGCTCGGCACAGATCGCTCTTGCTTTTGTTTGACTCCGCACGCGTTCCTTGGTGCATTAGAGTTTGATAGGTGTGAAGTGCAACACGGATCTGAGATTTAGGCAAGGTGAAGGGCTGGGCAGTAATAACGCTTTTCCCACAGGATCCTAATAAGGACCTTGGTAGAAGTGGGAATTAGACCTGGGCTCTACAGTGCTCTATTTGTGTTTCTTAATTGAGCGGGAGCTGCAGAGGCAGCCACTCTCCCACTCACTGTCGTACTGGAATGTGAGGAAGGGAAATGGCTGGTCTCTTGGGAGGCTGTTGGCGTTGCATTACCAACATCCAGCGGCCTCCTACAGTTTGCATCCAAGGCAGGAGCATCTCGGAGGGTAGGAGCAAGGCTTTCCCCACACCCTGTGGCACTGGGACCTGCTGCAGCGAGTCCAAGTACAGGTTGGGACCTCTCTCCCTATACCCCTGTCTCCTGTGGCAAACCTGCACCAGTGGATGTTCCCCCTTTTCCTCGGTGTTGTCTCTCCTCTCTCTGAGGATGCCAAATATCCCTGAATAGATCTTAAAGCACATCTTGAATTTCCCCTGGCATTTGTCCCTTGTAGATGCTTGCTGGCTGTTGTGATAACACCAAAGAAAATGTTGCCCAGATGAAAGGAGAAGTTTGTGAGTTTGTAGAAAGTCTCTTCCTCTTAAGGTTGGTTTCTCCTCCTAAGGAGCAGGTCATAAGATAAGAGGCTGGGGGGTTGGTCTCTTCTCCCAAGTCACAGGCAATGGGACAAGAGGAAATGGCCTCAAGTTGCACCAGGGAAGGTTTAGGATGGATATTAGGGAAAATACTCTTCACAGGAAGGGTTGTGAAACCTTGGAAGAGGCTGCTCAGGGGAGCAGTGGAATAACCATCCCTGGAGGTATTTAAAAGCTAAGCAGGCATGGCATTGACGGGCATGGGTTGGTGGTGGGTTTGTCAGTGTTGGGTTGATGGGTGGACTCGATCTGAAATGTCCCTTCCAACCTCAACGATTCTATGGCTCTAAAGCCAAGGAGTGGTGACCACTGATCTGCAGCTCCAGAGTGGCGGTAGCATTTGATTGAAGGGTGTGTCTCTGAGAAGAAGCTGGAGGTAAGAGTTTTTTCAAACATGGTACTGAGATCCAGGAGTAAAGGCAGCCGTTAACACCATCCATCTCGAGTGTGGCCTGTGCCAAACCCAGTTAATGGGCAGGAAGCAGAGGCAGGCACTGAGGAGCAGCGTTGCAAACGTGGCTAGAGATCCAGCAGTAGAAGCAATCATAAAATATGTATTTTTTTTTTCAAATAGGCAGGTTGATTTAAAAATTTGTCAGCTCTGTGGAGCTACAGAGTCTCTGTAAAACAAAACAACAAAAAAAAACCACCCAGAATTTGATTGCAGCAACCGCTGGGTTTGTATCCCTGCTGCTTCTAGTGCTGTTCCCTGCTCTGCTCAAAATGATGATTATAAAGTACAGCTCTTGAAATTACACCATTTTGTTCTGTTAGTCATCATTTTTTGTACTGAGTATCATTCAAATATTTGTTCTCTTCAGCTGATGCTTTCGTCTGAGAAATTCAATTGTCTAGAAAACAACCTCAGTACGTATTTAAGGAAAACAGTCTGTATTTATGCCTTAATATTTAAGCTGCTGCAACACTATTTCTTACATTTAGACATGTTAGCAGGAAAATAGGTCTGTGTATTTAAAGCAGGAAGAAAACAATTCCATTGCAAAATAACACAGTGATGTTGAACAGTGGTACCAGTGCAAAGTTGTTGTTTTTTTTTTTCTTAAATGAACCAGTGCATACTGAGATGTTTCCACGTACGATTTGTGGAGTAGACACTTGAAAAGCTGTTTCAAACACACTGGTAGGGCTTCAGGCTTTTCTTGTTACCACGGGGCTGTGTGGTGGTGAGGTCTTACGTGATCTGCTGCCTATGGAACATGGTGGGGACCGTACCACATTTGTATGGCATTATAAAGGGGNTTCTCCAAGCTAAAGAGACCCAGCTCCCTCAGCCTTTCCTCCTCTGGGAGATGCTCCACTCCCTTCAGCATCTTTGTAGCCCTGCCCTGGACTCTCTCCAGCAGTTCCCTGTCCTTCTGGAACTGAGGGGCCCAGAACTGGACACACTATTCCAGATGGGGTCTCACCATAACCCTTATTATAATGCAGATTTTAGTAGCGTAACATCAAAATTGCTTAAAGTTCCAAGGAATTAATTGGAGAATGTGTTCTTCAGCAAGTGAGGCATCTTCCTGAGATGCAGTTACAAGATGGAACCCCAGATGACAAGGGCTTTGCACCCCAATGGTGTTCCCGTATGCCATCCAGCCACGGGGAGCGTGCAGAATCACACACTGAGGAGCCTGCTGTGGCTTCATAAGTTGTCACAAGACACAGAGCAGCCCTGGGAGCTGCTGCCATCCAGCCAAGAATGTGAAAGATGTGACTGAAATATCTTCTTGGCAAAAGCAACAATGCACAGTATTAAAACCGAGCTGAGGTTTCTTTCACGGGGTATTTGTGTCTGGACAGGGCGAAGCCACTTTTAGGGCTCAGTAAGACGTGACTTTTCTTAGTTCCTCTGCAAAAGTAGATTTAATTTCTGGGTGCCTGCATAAAAAGAAAAAAAATGTTCCTATACCTACATAAAATGGGTAACACTTGGGACTGAGTGTAGAAATTATGAAAATTGACATCTTTTTGTCTCCTACATTAAATAAAACTATTCCTAGTCTTTGAAAATGCCATGTTGTTCTTCACAGAAGATGAAATATAAAATTCACTATTGGTCTTTAGCAATTGGGCCTTCTCAACTGCCTAGATAGTTCTTCAATTAAATATAGAAATTGTCTTTAATTCTCTTAAATTGTTCTGTGCTCCTACTGTCAGGTGTTAAGTAGCTCCTAGATTTCTTATTATCATGAATAAATGGCCTTGATACTGAGGAGCTAAGCGCTATAAATCCCACTGTCATAAATCTTCCAATTTAACAGACTGGGAGCTGCAGTGCTCAATGCCATTAAGAGCTGAGTTCCGTGATTCTGAGGTATTTTAAGCAACTCTGGCGCGGGGAGTGCATTGTTTTCAGATTTACAGGGGTTTGGAGTTACATAGCTCTTGTGTATTAGTAGCTTTCTATGCTCCTCTCTGCACTGTTGCCCAAACTTAATACACTGAAATAGTAGTTTTGGAGTTGAAATAACAGGATGGAAAAAACCCAAACCATAAGAAATCTAGCAATCAAGACTCTGACTTCTTAGATCACTCTGTACAAAACCCCTTAATATTGGGTAGGATCATTTTAGGATGCAGGAGGACATCTCCTACAATATAGGAGAAGAGTGTCTGACTCTGGATACAAATACATTGGAGATGCTTCATTTTTACACATTTTTTTGTGGGGTAACCATAGGCATGCCTAGCTCTTGTCCATCAACATGTAGGTTTTTCCGCCAACTTCTCTCAATGGGGATTAGCTCACAGTTAACGGAAATGTTGCTGGGAGGACTCCCCCTCTCCCCTCTCCCTCCCCAAAGGCAAAACAATGAAAAAACCCACCTTAATCCTGTGAAGTTTCTTGCTGTTGTGACATAGGTATTAAATGTGTGTGTGTGTAGAAATTATGAAAATTGACATCTTTTTGTCTCCTACATTAAATAAAACTATTCCTAGTCTTTGAAAATGCCATGTTGTTCTTCACAGAAGATGAAATATAAAATTCACTATTGGTCTTTAGCAATTGGGCCTTCTCAACTGCCTAGATAGTTCTTCAATTAAAAAATCAGTATCCCAAGCATGCTTGTTACATAGTTTCTCACTCTCCTTGAAAAAGGACATTGGAGAGAGGTTGATACTGGTCTCTTCTCAAGGGAAATTAGCGATGGGATGAGAGGGAATGGCTTCAAGCTGCAAGAGGGTAGGTTTAGGCTGAACATTAGGAAAGAATTTTTCCCAGAGAACCCATCCCTGTGTTTCAGAGTGGTTGAGATGTGGTGTTGGGGGATCTGGTGTAGGGGAGACCTTTGTAGAGTGGGGTTGATGGTTAGACTCGATGATCCCAAGGGTCTTTTCCAACCTGAAGGATTCTATGGTTCTATATTCACATGTACTTTGTAATATAAGAAATGGGAAAGTTTAGGTTTTGCTTATGGGAGATGTTCTAGGTGGTGTTGGGGAGAGCTACATGTTTCTCACCTCTCTGCCATATCTTCCTAGTTTTTTCTCCCAGCCATCTGATCACTGTGAACATGTTTTTGTGGATGATCTATCACTGACACTAAAAAAAACCATTCCTTCTCGATTCAGCGCTCTGTAGTGCTGTGAATTTCAAGCCTTAGGTATGTTTTGTCCATGGCTCAAGTAGTATTGCCAGCTAATATTAATTGTAATCCAGATAAAGCCTGAGCCTCCCAGCTTCTCCCAGTTTGCGTGTGCGCGAAGGAGAAGCAGAGCTGCGATTCCGAGTAAACTGCTATTCCCTAGACTGCCCTGAAAGGAAAAAGCAGGTGGTGGTGTGAGCCTTGACTCCTCGTATTGAGGTGAAATGATTTTTTGTAAGCAATGGTAAGGACTTTGGTTCAAAGCCCAGTGCTCCCTGCTTCTGTCTGCGCTGTTTATGAAAGGCTGCTGTGGGAAACCTTAATGAAGTTTCTGGAACAATAAACCTGCAACTCCAGGGTATAAATGGACCGCTTGTGGGAAACAGAATGAATACCAGCAATCTTATGCGAAATGATTGCTCCCTCTGTGCTAGCCTGCCTCTCCTACCCGGGGGGGGTGAGCAGCGGAGTCAGCCCCACGCTCTGTTCCCCTCCCGGTCTCTGAAACCCTGAGGAAAGAGGCAGTGTCGCTGTGGGATGGGAAGGGAATTCCAGCAGTAGCTGGAACTGAACTGGGTATCACCAGGGATAGGGCAGAACTACTGTAGGGCTTGCACATCAGTGCTTTTAATCATAAAATCATAGAACGGTCCAGACTGGAAGGGACCTCTAGGGTCATCTAGTCCCACCCCCCCGCAGTTGGCAGGGACACCTCCAACTAGATCAGGCGGCCCAGGGCCTCCTTGAGCCTCCCCTTGAATATCTCCAGGGAAGGGGCCTCAACCACCTCCCTGGGCAACCTGTTCCAGTGCTCCACCACATTCATTGTAAAGAACTTATTCCTAATATCCAATCTAAATCTGCTCTTCAGGGCTTTTGCAGCCCTTTCCTATCCCATGTCCAGACCAGAAGAGACTGGATGTGGCCCCTGGGGTGAGCGTCGCCGTAACTGGGTGACCGAAGCTTGGCAACGGCTGTCTTCTGCGTTCAGAGGGACTTCGTATGTTCCTCTCTCCTTTTCCCTAGGAGAGCAAAATGCTCCTCTTTTCCATTTTGACTGGATTAAAACCGAAAGATATTACCCGCTTTCACAGGCTGCTTTTTTTTTGTGTGTGTCTCATTAGCACTTTCTGCTTGTGAATAAACGATCAGCTACTGGAAATGCATTGAAGTTTTAATTGCCTTTGCTTTAGTGGCAGAGAACTGTCTGAACATCTCCAAACCCTGTATTCTTCCATTTCCTGCTAAAAGGCCTTTTTCTGAGAGACCTCTTCAGTGCTGATGCTTTCTAATTAAACCTGCCAGCCTTTCAATGAGCTGCCTCCTCTGCAGCTCGCCTTTTGGCTTTCAGGCCTCCCTCAAAACCAGAATGACTTGTCTTCCGATGGAAGAAGGACTTTCTTGTTTAAACCCCTGAGGAATGTTCCATCTTCATGAGTTTGGACCAGTTTGGCTGAGCTGTGGCTCTTTAATGAGCCGCAGAGCAATGTTGCTGGTGGCCAGTGTGGTGGCCAGGCCAGTCTGCTGATTGCTTTTTTTTCAAGCCTTCATTATTTTTTCCCAAGTCCCACTCTCAAACCAGTTGAACTGGGAATTTAGGGAATCCCATTGGCAGTGCTTGCCAAATTCTCTACTTTCAAACATCCAAAATTCCATGCTTACAACTGGTCCAGTGGTTAAAAACCCAAAAGTTCCACATTTTAAAAATAAATAAATAAAATCCTTGTGTGCAGCTGTATGTCATTGCAGTATTCTTACACTTTGTAGAAGTATTAAGGAGCTTTTTTTTTTTCTCAAAGCACAGCCTTCTGTGATAATATCTTCAAATGTTCACTAAATGGAAGTCTTTACTAAGTTTCAGAATTAGATTTTTTCATATTTAAGACATACCATTATTTTTAGGGTGTAAAGCTGTCTTCAGAGGATTTTACAAAAATATTAGGAACCACTTGAGTAGATCAAAAGTATTCAATTGATATCCTTGGAGGGAAGTTTTTCTTCCCTCTTTCCACCACAGGCAAAGAGATGAAGAGGAGGAAGAGACAGAATGAAGAGGGCTTACCTTGTGATACAGCTTGATTTCAGCTAATACGTGGCTAAATGCTTTCTACTTCGAAAGATCCAGGATGAGGTTTCTCTATTACTACACTCTTGCTGGATACAGGTTTTTTCTAACAAAAGACTGGTTTACGTTAAATATTTTTTCCATTCTTCTAGAAGGTGTTTCTTGTGTTCTGCCTGTTCTTTAGTCAAAAACCAGGTGTGCGTCATGTCTTGTTTCTATTATTCAGCCAAGGCATGGTTAGGAGCTTGATGTGAACCCTCAATATGTAAGCAGTATTCCTTGGGAGTGATTTTGGGGATAGGGAGGGGAAGCACCAAATTTAGTAGGTGTTTGTAAGCTTATCAAATGGTTGTAAAGTCAGTTAATCTTACAGAACCAAACCCCGAGAGATTTGATAAATTATTTTGTCTGTTGAACTTCTGAAACTGGATCACGTTTTGGTTTGCCATTTTTACTGTGCTTTTCCTGTAAGGCTCTAAAATCTTGGAAAAGCTTACATTATGATTTTTAGGTTTTTTTGTTTTTTTTTCACGGTGTGAAAAATTTCAACAAGGAAAAATTTGGCTGACTCCTGGCATTGATTTAGGTTCGGAACCTGGCAATGTGATGTGTGAAACCTCCCGAGCCCAGGCTGCCCTTGCCAGTAGGAGCCTGTAGGCTACCCTGCGCTGCTTTGGGACCGGCTTTGTCATAGTGCCCCGCTGTCTGCAAACAGCTTTTCAAATGGTGCAGTGAATCACGTGCTTGNGAGATTCAGGAGAGCTGGGGAGGGACTCTTTGTTAGGGAGTGGAGTGACAGGACAAGTGGGAATGGTTTTAAATTGGAAGAGGGGAGATTTAGATGAGATACCAGAAAGAACTTGTTTGGTGTGAGGGTGGTGAGAGCCTGGCCCAGGTTTCCCAGAGAAGCTGTGGCTGCCCCATCCCTGGAGGGGTTCAAGGCCAGGCTGGATGGGGCTTGGAGCAACCTGGTCTGATGGGAGGGGGTGGAACTTGATGATCTTTAAGGTCCCTTCCAACTCTAACCATTCTATGAGTGTATGAATTGCCCTACTCTGCTCGCTGCGGGGAGGAGTAGATGGGAGGGGAGTCTGGTTTTTCTTGGTGTTGGCAGCCATTCATTCTGGGAAGCACCAGCCTGCAAGTGGGCTCGTTACCAGGTTGAAAAAGGGACTGGGTAGTAGGGACCCAACAGTCACTTCAACCTTTATTTGTTGCTTTTAAAGGGGAAATTTGGAGGTCTAACTTAAATATGTCAGTCTGATTTAGTCCCTGGGGTTCACTTACTCGAATAGCTTCCAGTACTCACAGGCTGAATAAGTACTGGAGTAGAGATTCCTGCTGTGTGAAGTTTAAAGATGAAGGGTGCATACAGACTGCAAAACTTGGATTCAGTCTCTGAAAATACCAAAGCATTTTTAACTGTTTTATTGCTCATGAGTGTTTAAGTCCCAAGGGGTTGGAAATGTAGCTGGCAGGTCCATTGGGAGCTTTGTGTCTCCTGCTGATGCACAACCCCCAGATCAGCACTGTGTTTCCGCCACGGAAGCCAAATACCTTCAAGTCCTCTTTACTTTTAATACTGTAAGCAAGTACAAGGTTTTAGAGACTAGAGATGAGGGATCAAACTGTATAATCACCTTGTCCTTGCCAAATGGAAAAGGGAGATGCTCACTCCCTTTCTTTCTGCCCTGATGTAGCTGACAGGAGCCGATACGGCTTTCTGCTTAACAATTATTTCTACTGCCACTCTTTAAAAATTGTTTCTGAACTCCTGGGTTTTCTGTTTCTAGTATTACTGGGCATGGAAAGAGAAAGGTACTGGTGCTGTTGGGTGGTGTTTGATTGTCGTGGCTTATGTGGGTGTGCAGCAGTGAGCTCTTTGCCAGAGTTTAAAAACAAAACCCAAAGAATAGGTAATCAAAAAAAGTGGGGAGGGTAAAATTAACATCACTTGTGTGCTTACATCTAACAAACGCCTCGCTGCTGTCAGGGCCCAGCCTGATGTTGACCACCATGGATTCTCCTGAAGCCCAGTCCCTTAAAGCTGTGTGCTGTGAGGTCCACCACACTTTGGACTCTCGAGTGGCCTGTGATGGGAACACTGGGCTTGATGGGCCCTTTGGAGCCTGACTTCCTCGTACCTGCGTTAGCTCTGCAGTGGCACTGACAGCCAGGTCTTACCCTGCCATTGATGGTACTGTTCAGCCCATGGTCTTGCCTGTCTCTGGGGTGTTTTTTAATAGGGTCACGCTGTTTCCTTGCTGCAGGTTATGTCTGCGCGCAGTTTTGCCTCTTTGCCAAGTAGTTTTAGCTTTGAAGGCCTGAAAATGGGTCAGCTCGCAGTTGTACTGAGTACCTAAAGCCTCAAGTGTTACTTACAATATGGTCACAGTATTTACAGCAGCGCTGACAAAAACACTGATATTTTCTTCCAAAATAAGGTGCACAAAGAACTTTTGCATCCGCATCTTTTTCTGTGCATGTTGAAATAGTTTGGGGAGCTGGGATCCTCACCCCAGCTCTCCCTGGCTGCTCTGGGGAGCTCCACGGTCCAACATGCAGCAGATCATGCAGTAGGAGAGCTTTAGTGCAGTGGAAGATGTGCCGTGTCCACATGCTGCATAAACCTATGTAAGCCTGGACAGGCTGGAGGCGTGGGCTCAAGTAAACCACATGAAGTTCAACGGGAGCAAGTGCAAGGTTCTGCACCTGGGCTGGAACAATCCTTGGTATCAATACAGACCAGGGGATGAGGTATTAGAAAGCAGCCCTGAGGAAAGGAGCTTGGGGGTGCTGATGGACGAGAAGCTGGACATGAGCAGACAGTGTGCACCTGCAGTCCAGAAGGCAAATCCCATCCTGGGCTGCATCAAAAGAAGTGCTGCCAGCAGGTCCAGAGAAGTGATTCTGCCACTTTGCTCTGCTCTGGTGAGACCTCACCAGGAGTACTGTGTGCAGGTCTGGAGCCCCCAGTATCAGAAGGACATGGACCTGATGGAGTGGGTCCAGAGGAGGGCCACAAAAATCATCAAGGGCTTGGAGCACCTCTGCTATGAGGACAGGCTGAGGGAGCTGGGGCTGTTCAGCCTGGAGAAGAGGAAGCTCCGGGGAGACCTAATAGCAGCCTTCCAGTGCCTGAGGGGGGCTACAGGAAGGCTGGGGAGAGCCTGTTTACAAAGGCCTGTAGTGACAGGACGAGGGGCAATGGATTTAAACTGAAGAAAAGCAGATTTAGACTGGATATTAGGAATAAGTTCTTTACAGTGAGGATGGTGGAGCAGTGGAACAGGTTGCCCAGGGAGTTGGTTGAGGCCCCTTCCCTGGAGATATTCAAGGGGAGGCTCGAGGAAGCCCTGGGCAGCCTGGTCTAGTTGGCCTAGATGACCTTTGAAGGTCCCTTCTGGCCCAGATGATTCTATGATTCTATGAAACTGGGCCTTGGAGAAGGTTCAGGTAAGACCCAGCTCCACTGGCCTGAAGCTGCCTGAGAATTTCCATCCAGAAAACAGTGAATATTTGTGAAAATGGTTTCTTTTGGGTTACACGCATGGTACGCGGTGTGATAAACGCTGCCTGTATCAGCCCAGTGAGTTTCCCTATTTTCATCAGGTAGTTGTCAGAGTTGGAAGGGACCTCTGGAGATGATCCAATCCAACCCCCCTGCTAAAGTAGGGTTGCCCAGAGCACATCACTCAGGGCTGCATCCATCCAGGTGGGGATGGGAAGGGGAATTCAAGAGCAAAGCAGCAGCTGGGGGCTCTTCAGGATGCCTGAGCTGCGATCTAGCAAAAAACGTGCTTGGCGTTTTCTTCTTCTGTAAGCTCTCTTGCTCCATGAGCCTTCCTGACCAGTTTTCTTTTTTAAAACCATATTTAATCTCAAAATCACAGCAAGAACTGTGCCAAATTGACAGAAACTGTCTTCCTCCCAGGAGGGATTAGGAGTGCTGCTTATACCACACACTGCAGTTTTGTCTTAAAAGCAGCATAAACTGAAAGACTTAATTTACATCAATATTTAGATGTTTGAAACTATAGCTCAACATCTTATTCTCCCCCTTTTGACTTGCAAATGTCAGATTGGAAAGAAGGGGAATTTGAGCACTGCTAGATAAATTTTATCTGAAAGAGACTACTTCAAATAAAGCCATGTGTGGAAGGATCAGATCTTTTTTGATAGAGACAAAAACATGCCCTTGATTTATTTTATTGCATCATCCATGTCTCTGGTAACCCTGGTCACCTCCATCCAGGAAAAACTTAGGAGGGATTCATTTCTTTCCAGCTTTCAAGAAGACGCAAGGGAGTTCAAAGACGATGCCTTGCCCAGAAGGTTTTTTGTCAATAAAAAAGCTAAATCAGAGAGAGGATGTTTTGGTGGTGGCAGTTTGGAGATGAAGGTTCTATTTTCCCTTTCATGAGGTCTGTCTGGGTAACCTACATTAAATAGAAATCTTACTATGTTTCAGCATGCAGTCATCTAAATGCATGTTAGTTAAAACACTTGTTAATTTACAAGCATTTCAATTTTTATTATAGTTTTGAAACAAATAAGGTCAGAATTTTCTTTAAAACATTAAAGGCAGTGTTTTCCTTAGGCTGAGACAAGAATACTGCATGTGTGAATTTGCCCACGCGTTTGCCTGTATAAAGAAAGATAATCACATTTTTCTGGGTAGAATTCAGCGAGTTTACATGTTGGAATCTTACAAATCATACATTAAAGCATAAAATGTTGAGGCAAGGAAAAGTACAGTGGTTTTCAGCTGGCTGAGAAACAGGAGTATGTAAACAGCAACCTAGTTGGGAGTAGAAGAAAGCAACACAAATCTGAGCTTTAAAGTGGAAGTGACAGAGTCAAAATATACATATTAAATCTCTCTTTTTTCTTTTTTCTTAACCTTCTTGTAGGCTACGAAAGGCAGAAAAGCCTTTTAGGAATATTTCTGTAGCAGTTATAGTGTTTGAGTATCAGTGCTGGAAGTTAAATATCTTCAGCTATTTGTGTTTATAAATTCAATAAGTAGCTTTGGTCTTACAGGGTGTAGTCTTACAAATATCCTTACTTCTTACGTATGCTTAAATTGTGTTATGATAATGAGGTAAGTATTAAAGTTTTATGTGTTATTCAGTTTTTAAAAATGTGAATTAATTTTAAAGGGGCAGGGTCGCATGCTGGGTAGGGAAATACAGACCCTGCAGGAATGTTTCATTGCATTTAGGTAAACATTTCAGCAGGTTTTCTGGGGCAGTCCTTTTTTTTTTTTTTTAAAAAAGTAAAATAAATCTGCTGCTGAAAAATACAGGGATATTTCAACCTCTACTTTGATAATGTTCTCAATACATTGTATTAAGCAAATACCTTGCCGTTCAGAGAGGGTTTTCTTTAGAAGCTAAATGAAATGGTTTCCTGTCTGAAAATAATAATCAAACAATTCAAGAGGATTTCAGCCAAAACTGTAGCCAGGTGACCTCACAGCCACTTCCAGGGTGATGGCTTGGCCTCAGGAGCTTCTGCAGCCTCAGCAGGACTCGGGTAATTGCATGGGAGAACAGCAACATAAACTGATGCTTTTGGGGAGTTGAAACGTGTTGCTGCTCTTCAATTATCAAAACCTTACTCTTCCAGTTTGGATCTGAACAGTCGGAACACAAACAACGGTCAAAAACGTAGGATTTCCAGTGGAATCCAGTATTTCCCAGTAGTCCCATATTAATTCTGTTATTAATGGTATATTTCTGAGATTACTCACCTCTAAAGTTATCTGTTCTGGGTAGACTGGAAAATGCACCCTCCTAAATCCTGCCTCTGTGGAGAAGCTGTGAAGATATACCTTGAAATTTCAAGGTATTTGAAATTTTATTTATTGAGTGAGGCCAGTGAAGGCTTTTTGTAGTAGTGGTTGTAACAGCAAAGCCAAAACCAAACCAAACCCCTCAATAGATGTCATAGAGATTAAGATCAATAATAGAGCTGTTGATTCAAAAGCTAAATGGGAGCAAACTGGTTAAAAAATAAGTCATTAATATTCCACAGGGTGGAAATGGGAAAAATACTCTTGTGTTTTGTTCTAAGAGTGTGTCTGTCTTGATTATAATCCTGACGTTAATTTAAAGCATAAGCTCCCACATCTATCTTTCCCCTCTCACTCTCTGGGTAGGTGACTCGGCTGGAAAGAATTCTCATTGCCTTTTCTTTCTGCAGCTCTCTTTTTAACTCTTCTGGGCTGCAGGAGAATCAACTTCCAGTTTTAGCAATGACTGACAACTTACTTAAGAGCAGTTTGTATTTTATCAAAAATACCTGAAACTGCAAAAAAGTCTGAGAGATTTTATTTTATTTAATTTTTTTTAGTTTGTATCATCTAATGTGACCATTTCTTTGGTTGAATCGATACAGAAGGCAATGGAGGAAGGTGTGCTGGCAGTCTGGTTTTAGTAGCTGGTTCCTTGGCAGGTTTGGAAGACAGAGCTGCAGGGAGGGTGTTCCTCTGTTGGGCAGCTCTCAGTTCTTACTCTCAAGTATCTCCCCAGTCTGTAAGTTGCTGGCTGTAGGTGACTCCCTGTTCTGTAACCGGAGCTGGGATGGCTGATTGTCCACAGAGATGGACGGAGAAGCCGATGTGTGTGGATTGAAGTGTGAGCGATGGAAGGAGGGGCCAGGGAATATCCCCAGCTCTGCATTTCGCTTCCGTTTGAAATTAGAATTTAATCAGTGGGAATTGTTGAATGGCCAAAGGTCCGGAAAATGGGCTACTGCGGGGAGTGCTGGTAGCAGCCCCTGTGCTAAATTACTTAATGCTTTACATTAGAAAGGCTTTTTCAGTTCTCACTGAAGCCATGGTCTGCTTCTGTTGTTTGCTACGATCCCATGAATCGAGGTCTAATAGCACGGGACTAGCTAAGTACCCATTCTTTGTTAAATTCATTTATTTGGCTTGCCCTGGTGAAGAGCAGTGCATCTCTCAGCTCTCCAGGAAAATTCTGGCAACTGCTCCAATTTAGAACCAAATGCATGAATGTGTGAACGCTGACTACCCCATCCCAGTAGTTCCTGTCATTTCAGGACAGTGCGCGGTAATAAACTGGGCTAGAATATTTCCAAGCCAAATACCTTACTGCAAATCCATTTCACCAGTTAGCAGCATTTTTCCCTCCTCTTCATTGGCATATGCTGGCACACTCATATTTTGGGGACAAGAAGAGACAAAATGCAGAACGATTTGCACATTCGTCGTTAGGGATAGTCAGGTGTGAGCTGGCAAGTTTAAAAGTTGTTCTGGAATCTGCATCTCAAAACAAAACAAAAACATAAAAAAAGGAGGTTTTTTGTAGTGTCAGATGGATTGGATTTTCATTTACTGTTAGAGATGGATGAGGCTGCATATATTTAATAAGTAAACTTTTCTCTAAATATGATACTTCTGAGTATTTGTCACAGTTTGGAGCATCTTACTGAGCTACAGGATGTGTGTCGGAGAGAGAATCCTCAGTGGGATTAATCAAAATCCTGTTTACAGAGTAGTGACTTAGACTGGAAACGTTTGTACGTGGTACAAGTATCATGTGCTAAGACTGTCTTAAGTAAGAAGACAATTAGATTTTTGCTGCGCTCTATTATTTATCGGGCTCCTTTGCTCCCACAGTGCCAAATGCCGCCCTTCCCCTCTGCGAGAGGAATGCAGCTGGAGCGGAGGGATGGATTCTGGCTGGGATCCTCGCAGGAGGAGGCCGAGCTGTGCAACCAGCAGATCTGTGGGCGCAAAGATCCCCCAGTTCAGCTCAGACCCTGGTTATTTATTGCCTTATATTTCCAGTTAGTGGAAGTCCTCTCTGCTTGACTGTAATTTGAAGGTGCCTGAGGATATGAAACGTAGCAGAGTGCTGAAACCATGTCATGTTGGGCTGACACCAGCTGTAACACTTAATTTCCTTGGTAATAAACCCAAGGAAAAGCACTGCCTACCATGAAAGCAGCAGATAATAGCTGTCGTCACAGAGAGATTCATAGAAAGGCATAGTTTTAAATACCTAGATCAGTTACTCGAATTAAATAAAATTCATCTTTTTGGCAGCTCCTTGAAATGCATTTAGTTTAAGATATCTGAGGAACAGTTGGACAAGAGCCTTGAGACTAATGGAAACATCTTTCTGTAATTACTTATTTCTAAAAGGCTCTCTAAAGATGCAGAGGAAGGGTGTGTTTTTCTTTTAGAATTAAAATTTTGTTTTGGTATAAGGGAAAAGGGAAGGATTTTCACAGGAGGCGGTTTTGATGCAGAATTGTCATTTCTAGTAGCTGATCCCTTGGAAGAACTTCAGCGTGTTTTAATGACAAACAGATCATGTTCTTTCTGCAGAGCAAGCCATTTCCATACCAAATGGCATCACTGTGCTGTATTGTCTGCAGTTCCAGGAGCGATATTGCTGCTAGAATTACCCTCCCATAGGTTTTACTTGACCCTACAGCAGATACGTGTATTTATTTTATATTTTTTTTTATATGCCAAACATATTGAGGTTACTGACAAATGGGGTGGGAACAGAAATGGATTTAAAATGCCAAATTCTCCAATGCTGGAACGCATCCCGGTGCTGGGTCACAAAGCAACATGGATTTATTGGTGGTCAAAAAGAGGTGGAACTAAAATTAGAATTAATTAACATGGCTGCTGTTCAATACTGAGCTCTGGCGTCAGAGCGCTGGAGACGTTACTGGGAGAGAAGTGCCACTGGTCACTGGACACGCACCTCCGTCGGTGCTGGAACATGTTCAGAGTCCAGCCATACAGTGGTTGCCAAAGCAAGAAAGTGACCCCATCACCTTCATTTGCAAACCCAGTTTCATAGAAGTGAGGAAGGAAATAGCATGTAAATAAATAGAAAATAAAATGAAAAGTAAACCCCACGGTTCTAGTTACGTGGCAGAGCTTCCCCGAAGAAAAGGGAAGAAGCCGGAATTTAGACTTTCAAATCCAGTGCATCATCTTTCCCAGCAACACTTCTCCAACAAAACCAACCTTTTTTTTCTACCATTAAACTAATTTTCAGTTTCTGGTTGGCCTGTGCTTTATCCCAGTCAGAGAATAACAGGCTTCTCTTCCTTGAATTCCAGCACAGAGGTTTGGACCCGTCCTATCCGGGCTGGGTACCTACTTGCTGTCTTTTACTTTCCAGTAGTGGGATGAACCTGAGGAATAGGAGACGTGAATGTGTTGCATCTCACACTTCTGATATTAACAGCCACACTCAAGCAGAAGCATCAAAGGGATCTGTGAGTGTGTGTGGACAGCCCTCTGTGCTAGAAGATCCTTCTTGTGAAGGCCTGTATGGCCCCACACTGATATTGTCGCGGTGCACGCAGCCTGAGCAGTAGTGCCATCAGTGCATCTCAGGAGAATGGATTTAGGTTTGCCACACATTTGCTAAAATCTGTGTGTTAGTATCTGAGAAGTTACTTTTATCACAGGCTTGATGGTACAAAGCTTCCAGAGTTTCCTCCTGATGGGAGCAGAGATTGGAGTCTGCACAAATGGGCAGGAGCTGCAATACCCGACATTCCCACTCCTGCTCCTGAGAGTCACTGTGCAGTGAGCAGAGCTGCCTCTGAAACTAAAATACCACAGAACCACAGAATGCTGTGGGGTTGGAAGGGACCTCTGGAGATCACCTGGTCCAACCCCCTGCCAAAGCAGGTCCACCCACAGCAAGTCCCACAGGAACGTGTCCAGGAGGGGTTTGAATGTCTCTAGAGATGGAGACTCCACCACCTCTCTGAGCAGCCTCTGCCAGGGCTCTGCCACCCTCAAAGGGAAGAAGTTCCTCTTCATGTTTTAGGTGGAACTTCTTATGGTCAAGTTTGTGCCCATTTGCTCTTGTCCTGTCACTGGGCACCACTGAAAAAAGACTGGTCCCGTCCTCCTGACACACACCCTTGAAGTATTTCTAGGTGTTGATCAGATCCCCCGTCAGCCTTCTCTTCTCCAGACTAAAATGAGCCAAGTCCCTCAGCCTTTCCTCATCAGAGAGATGTTCTAGGCCCCTCATCATCTTTGTGTTCCTAATATGAAATGCTGGAGAGCAAATTTCAGTGTAGATCTTTGTGCTGGATTGTGTTACCCATGCAGGCTGACATTCCATGCTGTCCTTCCTTCTTACTCCTTCGGTCTGGAAAGGGATATGCACAAGGAAACTTTGAAGCAAGAGAGTTTAATTTACTGTATCTTAAGGAAACTAAACCAAATGTAAAAGCTGCTCAGAGCAATATTAACATGTCTATGACTTTTCAGTCTTAAACAGCAAATCCAGATCTGACCCTGCTCTGGATCTGAACCATTTCTCCTGTTTTACCTTGGCCCGTTCTGTGGTTTTGGTGGATTACTCTCTTTGTCATGCTCCAAGCGGACACCATTGGGTTGGATCCTGCTCTTTTGGTTTGAATCATCACTGCTTCCCCCTCCTAATAGCTCAGTTTGAGAAGTGGGTGCTTGACCTTAAGAGATCATCCTCATCTGCTTTATCTCTTGTCCCAACTGTCCCTCAGACTGCCCGGCTCTGTGGCTCGTGCCAGCGCTGCTGTGCAATATCCAGTGATGCTTTCCAGAAGGCACAGCAGATCTTTGCTCTGCAAAACCGAGGTCTCAGCTGTTATTTTTTTTTCCCTCCTTTGGTTTTTCACTAAGGCAAAGAATTGCCTTAGTGTGGTCTGATCATCACCTAGTGGCAGTGTTGATGATAGTGTGTGTAACAGGTCAAATGTTGAGAGGATGAAGAGGTTTTAAGAAACGGTATTAAGAAATGAAACCCAAATTGCTGTCCTGGGGTCCTGGAGACACCCTGAAGGGCCAGAGTCTGATCGTTTGTAGCTGCGAAGGGGGGAAAATATCTTCTCCAATTCCCAGCAGAGCAAAAATCCCCCATCATCTGCAGCACGTGGCAGAGCGCACTCATTCACCTCGTGGCTATGGGTGCTACACCATGTACGTGGACCGATGTTGTGGCCAAATGATTATGTAGTAGAGCTGGTGTCTTTTTTAGCTGCTGGGACAATTTACTTCAATCTAGTATTAGGAACAGGCATCCCAAAGGTCTGTGCCACCTGTGGGGAGGAATTCGGCTCCAAAGAGCACCCACAAGCTGGATATGTGGTGGCTGAGGGCTCATCTTGGTGTTATTCTCAAGAGACTGTCAAGAGGGGGTGTTTGGTGGCATGGGAGTGGGGTCCATCGGGGTGTGCTGGAGGACCCGTGGGAAGGATGTGTGAGCTCCCACTGCCATCTCTGGGCAGGTGACCCAGGAGTGGAGCCACCCTGTAGTTCAGTGCAGCTGATTCCCTTGGAGGTACCAGTGCCAGCACAGCACCGAGACTTGGCCAAAATAACACTGCTGATGGGGACTGGGCTACAGTCCCTGCCCTGTCACAAAATCAGAGAATCTCAGGGATTGGAAGGGACCTTGAAAGATCATCTAGTCCAATCCCCCTGCCAGAGCAGGAACACGTCCAGGCGGGTTTGGAATGTCTCCAGCGAAGGAGACTCCACAACCTCTCTAGGCAGCCCTTTCCAGTGTTCCGTCACCCTCACTGTGAAGAAGTTTTTCCTTATATTTAAGTGGAACCTCTCATGTTCCAGCTTGTACCCATTGCCCCTTGTCCTGTCACTGTCCGTCACTGAGAAGAGAACTGTCAGAGCAGGCTTAGGTTTGACCAGGCTGGTTTTCTTGAGCAGCACTTGCTGCTGAAGCTGCCTGGCTGGGTCAGAGGGACACCGACTCAGTGGGACTGTTTCGTCCCTTCACGGTGTTACTGGAGTTAGTGCTTTCACCAGCTCATGTGTTCCTGGAAAGGCCTGTCTTAAAGTAACCAGCTATAAAGACACGTAGTACATAATTGAACAGTTCCTTTTGATGCAAAATTGCTTCCCCCTCATTCATAGAGGCTTATTTTACCGAGAATATCTTTAATGATCTTTTTTTTTTTTTTCTCTTCCTCCTCTTAAGGCTGCTGTAGTCAGTGATTTTATTCTGGAGCTTAGATTACTTCTGAGAGTAGCTCAGTAACGCGGTGTGATTCATCATATTAGAATATATAAAGGCTAGAAGCCTCTGTCACTGTGCGCAATATGACAAATACAAGTTTTAGAAATTAAAAAGAATCTGGTAAACAATTAATTTTGCTTCAGTGTTATCAATTTAATGATTTACACGTGCAGGGTTTGGGGTTGGTTTGGTCTCTTTTTTTTGCATTCCCATTCCTGTTATGGTGAATGCAGAGCTGCCCAGGTGAAGGGGCTCTTTGTAGCCACAGAGGAGCAGCACGAAGTACTGATCACAGTCTGCATTACGGGCAGGTAAGTCTGAGGCTTCCTGCCAGGCAGACTGGTTTGAGTTTGTCCCCTAAACATGGAGAGCAGCCTGTTTGTCTTTATAGTGACATAGGACCATGCCAGCAGTGTAGAGGTGACCCGATGTTGCTCTCTGACCTCCTTTGCTTGCCCTACATTTGGCAAAATGGGTGAACCAGAGTTTCCGTACGGGCAGGATAACGGATAACCCCTGTCTGGCAGCAGTGAGTCTATCTATTGGATCCTGTGAAAGTAGATCAGTGATGGCAGCTGACGCCCATCCCTTGTGTCAGCTAGCCCAAACCAATGAGGGAGTAGAGGGAACTCTCAGCAAGTTTGCACACCAAACTGGGAGGAGTGGCTGACACACCAGAAGGCCGTGCTGCCATCCAGTGAGACCTGGACAGGCTGGAGAGTTGAACGGGGAGAAATTTAATGAAATATAACAAGGGCAAGTGCAGAGCCTGGCATCTGGGCAAGAACAACCCCAGGTACCAGTATAGGTTGGGAAATGACCTGTTGGAGAGCAGCATAGGAGAAAGGGACCTGGGGGTCCTGGTGGGCAGCAGGATGTCCATGAGCCAGCACTGTGC
>VXBJ01001507.1:330264-348207 GCA_013400055.1 Nycticryphes semicollaris | reverse complement strand
TTGCTTTTAAAAAAAAAAAAAAAAAAGCAACAACAAAAAAACAACTCCCAAACCCCATCAGAAATCAACTTACAGAAACTGGGAAAGGGAAGCAAAGCAAAAGCATTGCTCCAGGAGGGAGTTCAGACTCTCCTTAGAGGTAGAAGTGTTTCTGAATAATGTATTTTGCACTTATAGCACTCCTTCAAATTTCATCTTTTTTATTTGTAGCTTTCCTGATTTCTTGAACTACTGCCTAGATACCACAACTTGTTCTTTTTCACACAGAAATAAAGCTTGAGCCGACTCATGAAGATGTTTCAGTGCTGTCACGCCAACACCGTGCTGTTTGACGTCTTTTGGGCATCTCCCTGGGCTTCTAAGGCTCAGTTCTCTTCCAACCTGAATGATGTTTCCTCTTTATCCCCTACGCGTTGGCATCTTTCTCTTCTGATTAGACAAATCCTGCATATTGTACTATTTCAGTAAGACCTTTCAGTGTTCGTTTGACTTTCTAAAGGTAACAAAGCTCTGTATCCGTCAGGAAGAGGATCAATAGAGTCATAGAACTGTCTGGGTTGGAAGGGACCTTTCAGATCATCCAGTCCAACCATCAACCTGTCTCTGATAAAATCCATCACTAACCCATGTCTCTCAGCACTATGTCAACCCAGCTTTTAAATCCCTCCAGGGATGGTGCTTCAGCCAGTTCCCTGGGCAGCCCGTTCCAAGGATTAATAACCCTTTCCATGTAAACATGTTCCCTGATATCCAACCTGAACCTCCCCTGGCACAAACAGGTGAGTGTTCTCAACATAAAGTGAATTAAGCCTGCTAACCCTAGCTGTTAGCCCAGATGGTCCAGCCCTCAAGGTTCAGGAATGGGTTATATATAGCCATGACTGAAAATTCTGTGGTTAATGTAAATCTTTGTTATTGTTGGAAACTCGTAGTATGATTGTTCATTCCACATACTAAAAAACCTCAGGGTTTTGTTGGATTTTTCTGTAGGTTTCCGCAGGGAGCATCCTTTTGTTTGTGTATATATGTATGTACATAAATAGATGGTTATATAACAGAATTATGGTGGGCTTTTTTCATGTAGAACCGCATACTCTGGTCTGAAGAGCAGGGAACCCCTGTAGGCTAATTTACTGGAGCCTTTTACCTGCTCTAGTGACAGTTGTGGTGTCCTGGTGACTAGTGCACCACTGCAGAAAGTGGGAGCTGAAGGTGTTGATAGATGATTTGGGCATGAGATGGAATCTTATGCCTCAGAATCTTTTCCTTCTCATGAGGCAGCAATGTGCCCTTGTGGCCAAAAGGGCCAATGGAATCATGGACTGTGTAGGGAAGAGTGTGGCCAGTAGGTGGAGGGAGGTCATTCTCCCCCTCTGCTCTGCACTGGTGAGGCCACAACTGGAATCCTGCCTCCAGTTCTGGGCTCCCCAGTTCAAGAGAGACAGGGACTACTGGAGAGAGTCAGCGTAGGGCAACAAAGATGATGGAGGGATTGGAGCGTCTCCCTGATGAGGAAAGGCTGAGAGAGCTGGGACTCTTTAGCCTGGGGAAGAGAAGGCTGAGGGGAGACCTTCTTCATGCTCACAAGTACTTAAAGGGTGGGTTGAAGGAGGATGGAGCCGGACTCTTCTCAGTGGTTCCCAGTGACAGGACGAGGGGCAACGGGCACAAGCTGGGACACGGGAAGTTCTATTGGAATATGAGGAGGAACTTGTTTGGGGTGAGGGTGTTCGAGCCCTGGCAGAGGCTGCCCAGGGAGGGTGTGGAGTCCCCTTCTCCGGTGACCTTCAGGTCCCACCTGGATGCAGCCCTGAGTGATGTGCTCTGGGCAACCCTGCTTTATCAGGGGAGTGGGACTGGATCATCTCCAGAGGTCCCTTCCAACTCTGACAACTCCCTGATTCCATTTTTGTGTATAAATCAGCCTAACTCTGCTCAAAAAAAAGCTATTGCTTCCTTATGTTCTTCTCAAAGTCCAGCCCTGTATCAGCTCAGAACTTTTCTGCCACCTCTGCTCCTCTCGGTTTCCTGAAACGTACTTTCATCAAAACAGGAGTTCTGCGTTTATTAGAATAGACTATTCAAATTTATTGTACATACTGGAGCTTAAAAAGTGGCAGGTTAATTGTGCACAAGACAATGTGTCAAACAAAATTACATAAAATTTTCCTTGAACTTTAAAAATCGGTCTATTTAAGTACAGATTCATTTTTGATGTTTATCATATTCACTTATAGAATACATAAGAGTACATGTGCAAGCATGTCTCTGGGTCTCATGTGCAAACTCTTCATGGAGACGACCTCTTTCTTTTTAAAATTTGTGAAATCAAGATGTAAAAGCTTCTGGAACTTTGACATACAGCCCGTGGCTGTGCTTGGGGCTCTGCCCTTCCTTCTCAGCATCAGGGCACTTGTTTGGAAACTGGCACATCCAGGATTTGATGCTTTGGTCTTCTGCTACCAATTTTCTCATTATTATTTTCCATATTCAAGGCTGTACTAGGCAGTCAGAATGTCAGGAGAACTATAAACCATGTGTATTTGTTTGTACAGAAATAATTCTGGTAGGTTGATGGATATATTTGTATGACTAAGGTTAAGTTTGCTCATAAGCATTGAGTTCCTGGCTTGCTCCAAGTGTTCCTGGGAGACAGAAACACAAGAGGAGGTAGGAAAGGGAATTCAATTCAAAAGTAATTCAGTTTATGTTTTTTTTTTCCCTTTTCCATTCCCTGGGCCTGTTGGTAGATTTGGTTACTTCCAAAGGCAAAGTGTCAGCCTCATCAAAGTACTTTCCCCAAGTAAAGTTCTCTCCTGGGGAAAAGTCACTTTATTTCCGTTTCCTCATCTGTTTGGTTTTGTTTGGTTGTTTTTTTTTCCAGATGTTGTTGGTTTACTTTCAGGAAGGATGAAATTGGTGGCATTGTGTGAGTGTGTGTATGTGTGTGTGTGTGCGCTGCCTCACACAGCCCAATTCCAAGGCTGCCTGTCCCACAGGGCTCTCTGCCCAGGGCTTCTTCACCCGTAGTGGGTCTGTGTGTGCTGAGCCAGAGAGGGTGACCAAGGTGGGGCCACGCGCCTTCTAAGTGGTCTCTTCTAAACTGCAGCTGCAATCTTGGTCATAGCTGGGTTTAAAACCTTGCAGACTTCACTCTTAACCATCAGACAGGGAATAAATGAAAAGCACTGTCTTCTGAAAGTCAGAATTACTTCTCTAGCCATCAGACTTGGCTGGTTTTACACAGACATACACTAATCAAACTTCCAAAGGTTTTCTTTCTCATAATATCCTGAAGGAGGAAAAAATACGTAACATTTTCTCTTCCCTCTGTATATATATTGCCAGCAGTGCATTCAGGTGGCCAAGAAAGCCCGTGACACCCTGGCTTGTATTAGACATAGTGTGCCCAGCAGAAGTAGGGAGGTGATTTTGCCCCCGTACTCAGCACCGGTGAGGCCACCCCTTGAGTGTTGTGTCCNTGTGGTGTTGGGGGATCTGGTGTAGGGGAGGACTTTGTAGAGTGGGGCTGATGGTTGGACTGGATGATCCCAAGGGTCTCTTCCAACCTGAAGGATTCTGTGATTCTTATTTTCTCCACTTCCTGCTGTAACTTCCATCTCTCCCCTCCTGCTCCCATGTTGCTGTTGGTAGGTTTATTCCAGTTTTCTTCATTCGTCTACTTTTACATCACAAAGCCAAATGGATTTTCCTTGATTCTTGATTATTTTCTTTTCTTTTCTTTTAAACACTCCACTATGGCAAACTCAGTAGCTGATTGCACATTTTCCACGTCTGTAATTTTTATGCCAATTGCCTATATAAAAAAAGCTGTCATCTAGACTTCATAAAGATAAAAGTTAAATTGAAAAGATGCTGGGGTCTTTAAGTTTGCTATGACAAATGTAGAATGCAATGCAAACATTTGTGAAGGTAGCAGAAATTAGCGCACTAGAGAAGAATGTGATGTAAATAATTATAACATAAAATGAAATGTCCCTGGTGCTTTTTTTCATTTTGTGCCTAGTTAGGGTGAGCTTGTCACTCTAAGACTTTAGATTTCTAATGCTGCGTGGCTGCTTGCCAAGTATTTGTACAACTGTGATATCTAATGTGGTAGCGTTTATACCCTATAGATGCAGAGTTCACTGTTTTCTCAACTAGCGTACAAGAGGTGAGTAATTAAAAACTCAGGTATATACTTCTCTTAACTTGTGGAAACTTCTGCTGGAGGCAGTGTTAGGATTTCAATGCAATCACCAGTCCCAGAAGCACGTTGGGAGACCCGAGTTGGGCTCTTTTCTTTCTTGGTACAGGGAGGTGGGCACACTTTAAGGGAATTGGCAGGAAAGAAACATAATAAAAGAGCTTTTGCCTACATTTAGATATTTTTTTCCCTAGTGGGTCATATCCAGCATGGTTCGGGAATAACTTAAAATTGGAGAAAAACACTGCAGTATCAGCCATACTTTTCACACTGCTTTGCAGCGCATGATGCAAAAATGTGAAGGTGAGCACTCCCGTACCTCTAAAATCTCTCCCCAGCAATTTGTAGTCACGTGTATAAAGCACATCTATTTATAGGCAGAAACACCTCTTGCTTACTGGAGGCTTCATGCTGCTTTTGAAAGGGTCTGCAGAAACAAAGGTCGTATCTTGCTTATCACTCTGGTATTTCTTTTTTTTCCTTGTGTGTCAGCCTGTGCGAGGAAATTTGGAATTACTAGAGCTGAGTGAGAACACTGCACGCAGTGGACTACTGGTGGGGTTGTAGGTGGCTCTGAGGTGCTGTAATGCAACATCGGTGCTTTTGTTAAAAGATGGCATAAAGTCCATTTCTTTTTGAGGTTAATTATGTTCTCTGTCTTCTGGTGCCTAGTTAGGGTGGCTGCTGAGTTAGGTCAGAAGTCCAAGCTTCCCACAGCTGTACCCAACAGAGTGGTGAAAACGTCTACTACATGAAATTCCTTGTTCTTTACCTTTCCTTACTGCTTCTGTAAATGGCGTTCCAGGAAACTCCACACAGCTGAGGCATGTCCAGAACACATCAGAGCTGTTGGCACCATAGGTCAGTTCTTGTTCAGTTTGCTCTCAAGCTTTTATCTGCAGGCCCAGAAAGCCTGTTAAGGAATATGCATATTGTCCAACTTCACATTTAAGTAAACACGTTAGCTTCCTTACTTCCTTCGATTGATTTAAATACTTGGAGTTACCGATAGATTCTAAATTGCTTACACTCAGTTCTTTTCTGAACTTTTATAGAACTGGAGTTTAAGACGCTGGCAATAACTGAAGTGATTTGTTGTTGTTAAAGAGACGGTGTCTTAGGCAAAACATTAAATCTAACAAGGGATTGATACCTTTCCGATGACCCAGCAGCTTTGGCTGACTGCCCCCAGTTGCTGTGCATGTAGTAAAAGGAAGATTATTTATATTTTTAGATGACAGCCCCAGTCTCGAGCATGAGCAGGACAAAGGTGATGCTGGATTTTGTGCGTAGCGCAGAGATGCTTCCCAGGATACCTAGCAATCCATCCATGGTCACAGCCTCAAAGCCAGGCATAGACCATCTAGTAGTGGCTCACAGGCTTAGAACCATTGTTGTGGTTTGGTTGCCCTTTCTGCTGGATTTCGTGTCTTCATGTCTGTTTTCCTGGCTGTGGAATGTCGTGCAGTGGTGGTTCTGATCAGTAGTCCCTGGCCATGTTTCTGGTTAGTGGTCCTGCCCAAGCTCTGACCTTCTCCCATAGGAGCCCCACAGAGGAAGGTTGCCACTAACAGGCAGCCTCCTTTCACCTGGGAAACCCTATTGCTTCATCCAGGTGTATCTGACTGATCCCTGATGGTGATGGGATGAGGAGTTGCTGCAAGGGGTTTGCTTGACGTGAATAGTTCCTGTCTGTGGACCATGCAGAAGCTTCTTCAACTCGTTGAATTGTACGCCTTTACATGTTAGGATAAGTTGGCAATGAAAAATACCCCGCAACCTATAGGCAATTTTCCTGTTGAAGCTCAAAAGTAAGTGAGGTACACAGATCTGAAAAAAACCCCACCAAAACCCAAAACCCAGTACTCAACCAACTCCCCAAATACAGAGATGTGATCTCAATGGTACCACTGAGTTTAAGTGGTGGGAAAGCAGCTCCTTAAGATTAGCTATCAGGAAGGAATTCTTTCCTGCGGAGGTGGTGAGAGCCTGGCCCAGGTTGCCCAGAGAAGCTCTGGCTGCTCCATCCCTGGAGGCCAGGCTGGACGAGGCTTTGAGCAACCTGGTCTTGTGGGAGGTGTCCCTGCCCAGGGCAGGGGGGTGGAACTAGATGGTCTTCAAGGTCATTTCCAAGCCAAACCATTTCAGGATTCTATGTGACCGTAGAAGGAAAGCCATCCCCAACATGCTGCCGCTGTAGCTCTGATCCAGCCCTGGGTCTCAGTGTTAACAGCATGTCACGGGTGCAGGTCTTGGGCACAGGGTAGGAGAAGGCGAGTGCATGCAGCCACCTCTCAGCCCACCTGTGGGCAGCACCTTTATCTCCACGCTCCCTGCTTCGACTCTTTGCCAGAATAGTTGTACAGGTGTTGCTGAAGCCAGCATTAGAGATGGGATCAGATTTTCCCCCAGTCTCAGTTGCTGCAGCCAGTCGGAGCGATTACAAGCGGGTGTTTATGGGGGAAGAGCTGTGGCTCCCTAAGAGGGTGAGGAGGCAGCACGCAGGTTAACAGCGGCTTTTAACTGTAGGAAACACAGTACTTTGTTTCCCTTCAAACAAATAGAAACGCTGATCCGCACAGGCACAATAAAACAGTAAGAATCCAATAAAATAACAGTCTACTTCTAAAACTTGAACTGCGATACATTTATTAAGGCAGCAGAATGCAGCATGCCTTTAGGCAATTTTGAGATTAGTAATGGATTAGTGGTCCTTCTGCAAAGGAAGGAAACAAGGTATGGCTCACTGGGATTGTTTCATATCCATTAAGTCAGCCTGAGGATTAGCAGTGGAGTTCATTTCCCTGTCCCACGTAGAAGTTGTTGGGTGAACTCTTCCGCAAGCCCGGCTAGAGAGCTCACGGGGCATCCTGCCTCTGCTGGAGCTGTCTTAGAACCTGAAATGTTCCCGTTTCCATTCAGTCCTCATCTGTCTTTGCCAGTTCATAGGTATTTCTTTTAATGTGATGCTTTTCAGCTCCACCTGGCCAACAAATTTTTAAGAGTAACACTTGGAATCTTTTATACTATTGCCAAGTAAGCGATGATGAAGACGGATGCTTCATATACATGGAGTTTGTGTTTTGGAAACGTGAAGCTTTGCTGTGTTTTAGGATGCTGTAGCTTTATCCAACATATTACCTCAAGGAATTGAAGTTCATCACTTTTTACACCACTTTTTTGAGCCTTTGAAGAGCACTGAAGGCACCTCTGGGGTGGTTTATTGTGCTGTGAAAAGTGATCGATTTCTGTAATGCAGTTACAGCAATCGTGGTGTCTCAAGGCAGCTTTCAGCACTCAGATGCAGTCACACATTTGATAATTCTGGTTTCTGTTGCTTTAAAAAAAATAAAATAAAATAAAATAAAAACAAACTGACAGCAAGCCACCCCAAACGAGCCACCCCAGCTGACAAAATCCAGTACTCTCAATGTCTAAACTCTACTGCCCATATGGAAAAGACAGCGCTGACATTGATTTGCAGACCTTAATCATGAATTGGACCAAGACAACGACTATTGCCATCCATCAGTTGCTTCAGGTCAAAACTGGGTGTGCTGAACTAATTTCTTTTACTCAAAGTTAGAGAATTTCCTTTGGCTCTCACACTGCTGCTTCTGACTTAAAGAAGGAATTTTTTTTTTCATTCTTTTTTGGTTTTCTTCATTTCAGTCTGAAGCTTAGATTTCCTGATGGAGTTCTGTAGTCAGTTGTATGAATTTTGAAAATATTTTCATCTTGTAACCTCAAACACCCACACACCCCCACCCCCAGTTATGTTTCTAAATATCTGCATAAAATACTTGGGTAATTTTCCTTCATTTCCTCAGTATTTTTCCTCACAGCATTTTCAAGTTTCCAGATTGACTTCGAAGTTTCCCAACCATAGTTAATGAAAAAGCATCAGTTGCATCTTACTGTTTCTAGAAGAAGTATTTTCACTTCCCCGCCTCTGCCGTGCCATGAGTGTCCCTGGGTGGCTGAGAAGGCCCAGACTGGTCCTGAGAAATGGTGAGAGAGAAAAAATAGATGAAGGTGCTTAATTCAACTGGTACTTGCATGTTGGCTTTCTGTTTCTTTCCGTTCCACCCAGCTGTGAGAAGCTCATGGGGCTTCTTGCTCCGCTTTCAAAAGATTTGAGTTGAAATCGTTCCCAGTTAGTGTCTAATGAAAAGGAAGAACAATCCCCTTGTGTTTCTCTGTTAGTGAGAGCCTCGAACGAGCAGGAGGGCACAGCAGAGTGCCTGGGTGGTGTTGGTCCTGACCTGGGATAGCAGCACTTTTTTGCATCAAGTTCACTAATATATTTGCATTTGGAAGCTCTTGGTATATAGTCTTTTGGTCATCTCTTCTAGTGGAAAGTTAAAAATGTCATTTTTCTGGATAGCTCTAATACAGGCTGGAAATGAGCAAAATTAGATTGAATCATGCTCTCTTAACTTCCTTTCAGAATATTTGCTTGTGATTTTCCTAATAGTGCTACTGTTTGTTCCTGCTTGCATACAGTTTCTGTGTAGCTGAGCAAAGGGAATAGAGCACGAAATCTTTTCCAAAGCAAGACATTGCCCTCTTCTGGATATTGCCTGAATAAATCCATCCCTTGGCAGAAGCCCCCATCCTGAGGTACCAGTGCCATCCCCTGGCGTGCTGAGTGTCACCCTTACATGTCGTTCCATTCCCTGAGATGCCTTAGTCTTTCTAAAGCTTTTGATGAAATTCCAAACCTTAATGGAACAGGTATAGTGAGAGAAAAATGTTTTGGGTGACAAAATCATTTCATTCCAAGTGCTGTCTTATGAAAACTTCTACAAACAAGGGACTCATCTGCTGACTCACCAAAAGGGTTATTTATAATGTAGTGGTGCTTCAAGTAACCTTGTTTTTAGCATAAAACCAATATGTTCATCTGCCTCCTTTCAGCAGATGCTTCATGTAAGAGAACAGTCAACTTATAAAAAGTTGAATAAGATACTTTGGATTGGGAAACATATGTACACTATAAATAACCTTCAGTTAATCAGACTGGGGTTTAAATCTTCATTAGGTGGCTGTTTTGCTGAATATCTGGCTTTCATTTTTAGAATGACCTTTAACTAGAGGACTAAATAATTTGACACGCACTGCGTTAAGATCTGTTTCTATAGGAAAAAAAAATAACTATTTAATAATAGTGTTTAAAAGATGATGGAAATATTTCTCCAAAATATCTATTATTGAAACCTGCCAGGTTGTTTAACTTCTGAAGTACACGGGCTTGGTTGAGTAGCCTTCAATAACTGGCTGAAAGAAATAACTGCTTCAACAGCATCTTTTTATACTGAAAAGAAAGGAGGAGAAAAAAAAAAAAGAAAGGACAGTTCCCTGACTCTCCTGAGAAGGTGCATCTATTTTATTCAATATCTCTGCTAGCAGTTATAGAAGTTTCTTCTGGTGTGATGTGATTTCACTGGTTTGCTTCATTTTGGTTTGAAAATATCTGGCGTTTTCCTATTTCCTGTTAAGTATCAAAAAGTAAGTACTTGCACAAACCTCCAGAGGCACTTTGGTACATGAATCGGTTCCGTTAGAACAAAATGTTAGAACATCTGATCCTCTTCAAAGCAGCAGGAGAAAGAATGGTGGGAGTCAAGTGGAAGAAATGGAACAAACGAGGAAAAAAAACCCACAAAACCTAATTTCATGACCACCAAAAATAACCCCATTTCTTTTTTTCCACTGGAACCAGGCGAAGCTGAAGGTATTGCAAGAGAGTCTTTGTACTGGGACATCTCTAAGTATATTTAAAACAACCAAAAAAAATCACCGAAATCCAAAAAACCAAACCCAAACTGAACTCTGACACATCCTGGTGCTTGTTCTATACACTGGGTGGGTCACAGTCTGAGTAGGAGAATGTTCTGGTGTTGTGACCACTGACACTTGGTACATGGCGGGGGTGGTGTGTTCCCCCACAGATAAGCAGGAAAAAGTATGCATAGATTTTGCATCCAGACAGCATTAAGTAATACAGTAGGAACGTTTTAATGTCGATTTTATTTGTTGCCAATCTCTGTCCCTGCAAGGACTGCATTTCTTCAAGGCAGCATTTTTGGAGCTGGCCCCGGCAGTTGCAGTACTGAGTATACTACATTTCTCTGCCTAGACAGTTCCTTCACCGCTTACTCTACATTGTTTTAGAGTCCTCTTTTATTTATAGTAGCTCTTTCTACCAACAGAATCTCAGGTTTCATGAATATCTTCTAAGGAGGGTCACATTATGAGCGTGACCCTTCATTTTAGGAGTTGAGTAAGTTATTGCCGCTGAAAACTTTGAAACCTTGCCCTTCAGTCTTGACTCCAGCCTGATATGTTCAAATTATCTAATACATTAGATCAACACTGTGGCTGGATTCAGACAAGCATGTTAACTGAATAACTTTTATTTAGAATCTTTTTTTTTTTAAAGCGCATTTGTTATTTTATAATTTACGGGTGTTATTTTAATCTAGAAAGTGATCCTAAACAAGTACTACAGGTTCCCCTTTTCTTTGTTTTTTGTTTAGCAGAATGCTTTGTAGCACCATGCAGGGAAATACCGCGTTACTGTCAGTTTAATAAATCAGTCTGGATTGTGAATATTCCAGGGTGGAAAGCATGGAAGGAAGTATGAGCTCGTGTCTGAGGTTTACTTCTCATTCTTTTAACTGTGTTTATAAATTCTGATTTTGTTTGTAGCTGTGCATCTTTCCTGCTTCCAAGAAGTTAGGATGAACGTTGATCCTAAAATGGGTATGGTCTCAATAGCCTGTATTCCCGTAATAAAACTTCTGTGCAGTAGCCAGGGGTCTGTCTGGTTGAAAAGTAATGCAAAAATAATGAAAACTCTTCAGTTTTATCTAAAGTTGTCTAAACGCACATTAAAGAGAGATGGCCACAAGGAAGGAAAGCTACACACTTCCTATTAATAAGAAGTGCCGAACAGGTTTCATATCATGAGTGTGGATCCAGATGTGACCACTGAAATCCCCGCAGTGTCTCTGTTGTGCCTCTCAGCTAGAATTTTGTGCACCGACTTCCTAAAGAATGTTTCATCTCAGAAAGCGGCTTTCATTAGTCAGTGACTCAGGCTTCTATAAATAGGCCTCAAATAAGGCAAACTGGTGCCATATTGTATCAGCCTCTGAAGAACAAGAGCAAGTGGGAACTGAGTCATTCCAGTGACTCATCTCATTTTAGAGAGACCTAGTGTTACACTCCACGCTATAAAACCTACTGAAAACAGTGTTTCCAAAGGCACCTCGCCTGAGGCGGATGGCACTGATGAAAGAAGGAGGAGATACTTGGCCTGTAGGTGGCAGAGATCACGCCGAAGGTAATTCTTTTCCCCTGGCGGTGAGTAGCCAGTGTTTCCCAACCATCTGGCCTCCCTGAGGCAGCCAGCTCATGCCCCTGGCCTGCTAAGGAAAAAATTGCTGTTGGAATTCAGGATATTCAGGAGAGGTGAAGCTTTTGCTTCCCTCGGCTGCTGCGGTGCCTCCGACGGCACAAAGTGTCGCCTGACGTGCCGTATGACCAGAGCCACTTCCCACGAAGGAGCCACCGGCAGCTCTGGTTTTCCCACCCAGGCAATTCACGTTGTTATGGCAACAGGGTAATTCCTGTATTGATTGTGTACGAAACTAAGCTGTTCCACTTTGAATCATTTGGCAGTTTTGTGCAGCCCCACTCACTCAACAGAGATTGAATGCACCTTAATATATATTGTACTGCAACGCGCCAGTTGTTGGAACCCCTGCTGCCCTGGATAAGAAATGCAGCCTTCTGGTTTTTTCACTTTATTGGCACGGAATAGCAATAGCACTTCAGGGAGTTCTAAGGTTTATTGTTTTTATGTAGACTAACCTTCAGCTTAAATTAAAGCCTAAAGTCTGAACCACCTACATTAATAACTTGTCATCCTTCTTTTTTTTTTATTTTTAAAACCGTCTCTTATATCTGCGCCTCCAGCTAATTATACCTTCTCAAGAAGCTACACAAAGTGCTCCCCATGCATTGAGAAAGTAGAGATGAACTCAGAGCTGCTGGCAAGTCTGTGTACGGTGTAGTCTTCTTACTACGGGTGACTCACTCTTGGCATTTACGTCTCTCCATTTGCTAAAAGCATCCTTGTCTGAACTACTGGAGTCGGTGGAACTCTTGCTAGCTCTGTCAAGTTTGATAGCCACCACCTTTATTTGTCCCGTTGCCTGTCTTCCCCAACCCAACCAGGCTGTGCCCTCTCCCAAAGCAGAATGGCCGTGCTTCGCTAGAACATCCACCTCCCCCTGGGGGAGCTCGCAGAGGTGTGACTTGGATGGACTTGGCGGGTAGCGGTGGTGGTGGAAATGTAGTCCCAATCCCAGAGAGACTTCTTCCATTAGATGTGGCACTAAGGTAGCATGGCTAGAGCATTGAGAAAATAGTTGCACTAAAGCAGGAGTTGAGAAGCGAGGCATTGGACTATATGCCAAACATTCAAGAAAGGTTTTCTTGCCCACAAGCGACTTGAGTTTAAGTATATAGGTATAGATAGTCAGCTGTTTGCTTAAAAAATAAAAAAACCCTAACCCCTTGTTACTCATGTCTCTTAAACTTCAAACAGGGCCGAGATGTTTTTAAGATGTAAAGGCATTTCACAGAATCACAGAATATCATGGATTGGAAGGGACCTTGAAAGCTCATCTAGTCCAATCCCCCTACTGGAGCAGGAACACCTAGAGCAGGTCACACAGGAACGCCTCCAGGCAGGTTTGAAATGTCTCCAGAGAAGGAGACTCCACAACCTCTCTGGGCAGCCCCTTCCAGGTTTCCAGCACCCTCACTGTGAAGAAGTTTTTCCTCATATTTAAGTGGAACCTCCTCTGTTCCAGCTTGCACCCATTGCCCCTTGTCCTATCATTGCCTGTCACTGAGAAGAGCCTGGCTCCATCCTCCTGACACTCACCCTTTCCATATTTATAAACATTCATGAGGTCAGCCCTCAGTCTCCTCTTCTCCAAGCTAAAGAGACCCAGCTCCCTCAGCCTTTCCTCCTCTGGGAGATGCTCCACTCCCTTCATCATCTTTGTGGCTCTGGCCTGGACTCTCTCCAGCAGTTCCCTGTCCTTCTGGAACTGAGGGGCCCAGAACTGGACACACTATTCCAGATGGGGTCTCACCAGGGCATTTATAGTGGCCAGACTGACCCCATTAGCCCTGTGTGGTGAAACTTTCTTCCTATGTTTATTTTTTGCGTTGTGCTACAGCTCATGCAGAAGAGCATGTGGTGCTGATTTAAAAGGAAAAAAAAAAAAGAAAAAGCACCTCTTAGTGTTTGCCATCCTCTCTCCAGGCATGACCTTCATCCCACTCGCCCTGTTACACACTAAACCGAGGCTTTTTGTAGGATTTTACCAGCTTGCTGAGCCACCTCAGGATCCTGCTGGGTTTGCTCTTCCCATGGGTTTCCTCCAGCAGCCTGAGCAAGTGTTGAGTTTGTGCTCTATAAGCAATCCGCGTACAGCTCTGTGATCTTCTTCAAGAACGCAAGATTGAGACCGTCTTGCGGGCACTGAAGTTCTTTTAGTTGTCCATTCACTTGGCTGAGCTGCGTCAGTTCTCAGTTTGTGCCAGTACAAAGGCAGAAGAATGTGCTTTCCCGCCAAAGAGTGCAATACAGTGTGCTGCAGCCCCACATTATAACCTGAAATACCATCCTAAATGTGAGGAATTTCCACCCCCTCTTGATTTTTAGGGACCATCAGATGCAGCGTAAGGAAGAAACATTGCTTAGATAATAGCTCTTTAGTAAGGCTGAGTGGTCAAATGTTTAGCAACCAGTGGTATCATTTATCATAACAACATTAGCATTGTCAGAAAACTAGGCTTCTTCTGATATATTTGCAGTTACTTCTAGATTTTAAATTTCCATTGCATTTAAAGTTAACGGAAAATGAGTGTTTTTCTGGAATAAATGTTACAGCCAATGCTCGTTTTGCCATCTAGATAAAATGGAAGCCAATTATGTTTGTTTCCAGCAGGAAAAATATTCCCACTTATTTATATTGGAAACATATTTGAATTTTTTTTTTAAAAGAACAAAAGTACCCTATGCTACTGAGGTTTGCAAAATAGGCTTGCTGTTTTGAAATTCTTCTAGTGAATTTAACAGCCTCCGCAATTATGAAAACAGAACAGATTTACCTACTGTAACTTTGATCACTGCCTCCAGAACCATCTGTCTTCCTTGTGACTAGCGACGGTGGCATATTGCCCTAGTCCTCATCGCTATTCAGTGTGTCCAGAGAAGCAGCCAGAACCCTCCGAAGACGATTCCGTCTGGAAGCTGCGACCTAATAATCTGCTTGGTAAAGTTCCCTCCACCACTTGTATTAATAGACCTTCCACGATCCCGCTCCTACAAGGAAGCAAAAAGTTGAGCCTGCCATGAAAAACATATTTATTTTTTTCTTTTTTTTGCCAGAAGGGCAACTGTACAAGGCAAGACAGCTGCTCTTGCTGCTTGCTAAAATTTTTCTTAACTTTGTTTCTTACAAAAAAAAAGGAATCTTGAGCTGTAGAGATGCTGTGCTGCAGGGGAGTGGTAAAAGCCAAGTAAAAAGGAACCAGAAGTGGTCCCAGGAATTGCTTCCGTACAAGGAATGAATAACTGCGCCGCCCTTCAGCCTGCGGAGGGGGGACTGGTGGGAAGGCAATGCCAAAGGTCAATAGGATTGAGAGCTGGAGAGAGAGAGTAAGAGTAATCATTCAGCCTGTCCTGCCATCATGACTGTTGAGCAGGAAACGAAGGCGGATTAAGAAAACACAAGTATTTTTTTCCGGCAAAGCATAATAAAACTTTGCCATGCTCTGCACAGAACGTAGTTGATACTGAGTTCAGACAGCTTCAGAAGGCACAGTCAGGGAAGAAAAATTTACCTGGGCTTACTGACCTCTAAGACACTCCTGGAAACTGGGGAAGTATCAGAATATGATTGAACCACAGAATTGTTCCAGTTTAAGTGACATTGGAGGTCATTTACTCCAATCTCCTGCTCAAAGCAGGATCATCACTGAAATCAGACCGATTTCCTCCAGCTTTGTGCAGTCAGGTCTTGAAAACCTCCAAAGTCAAAGGTTTCGTAAGTGCTCTGGGGCTCTGGAGTGCTCAGTTATCCTCACAGGGGAAAAAAATTGCCTTGTTTAGTCAGGAGCTCCCCAGTCTCAGTCCAAGAGCCATCTCGTGTCCCAGCTATGTGCCTCGGTGAAGAGCTTGGCTCCCTCATCCTCAGTGAGCTCCTCTCAGGTACTGGAAAGCTGGTGTTGGCTCCTCTGGGCTAAACAAACCCAATTTCCTTTCTTTTTTTGCCCTTCTCTCTGTGTCTGTTGATGGTCTGTCATAGTTGTGTGCTACTGGACAAAACAGGCCGTGGTGATAAAGTATGCTTGGGATCTCCTCAAGACCTTTATTCTTATAGGCCACGTAAGAAACAGAGCTCAAGAATGTTGTATTTCAATTACTCACTATTTTAATTTTCAAAATTTGGAGTTTTTGGGTTTTTTTTTAAACAATGTGAGATGGTAAACTCAAACGCTGGTATGATATTTTGTGCTTGGATCTTCAAAACGTCAACCTGAAAGGTGTTTCAGTGATGTGGTTACTGTTAAGGATCTTTACTGGCAACCTATCATGGTTGCACAAATATGCACCAAATTTATTCCACAAGGTACTGCTCTGTTTTCAGACATTAGCATGGGATGGAGACTTAATTGTTTTAGACAAGCTTATGGTCAAGCGGTTTATGGTTAGAATTCATTACAATATTTCTGTGGTTTATACTCCCGTAGAATTGCATATTACATATAAAAAATTGATTGGAAAGTGCTCTTATTTTTAATTTCAGGAAGACCTTAATAAACATCTTCCTAGTAATATATTCTAATTGTGTTATTAATTATGCCCTAAGAAGTGATGGAAAAAAAACTGAGGAAACAGTGTGTGTACTAAACTGAAAATATGGTAAGGACTTTGTTATATTTCTTTTGAGAAATCACTTATTGTAGCACCGATAAAGAAAACCTTTCTAAAATTGCCTTCCATGTTTTTGTGTGGGGTCATCACTGGCTCCATGTCTCCGGTTGTACCTCCGGTTCAGTGCTCATCCCCGAGAACACCGGCGCAGACTTAGATTTCTTGTGGATGGGCCGGGGGGGGGTGTCTGTGTGGCAGGGCTGCTGTTGTCACGGGGAATTAAAGGCAGGTGCTGCTGCAGAGTGTCAAGGTCTCGTTCCTTTTGGAACGACTTGGATGAGGGAGTGGAGTGCACTCTCAGCAAATTTGCTGATGACAGCAAACTGGGAGGAGTGGCTGACACACCAGAAGGCCGTGCTGCCATCCAGCGAGACCTGGACAGGCTGGAGAGTTGGGCAGGGAGAAATTCAATGAAATATAACAAGGGCAAGTGTAGAGTCTGGCATCTGGGCAAGAACAGCTCCAGGTACCAGTATAGGTTGGGAACTGACTTGTTGGAGAGCAGCGTAGGGGAAAGGGACCTGGGGGTCCTGGTGGGCAGCAGGATGCCCATGAGCCAGCACTGTGCCCTTGTAGCCAAGAAGGCCACTGGCATCCTGGGGGGTGTATGAGAAGGGGGGTGGTTATTAGGTGGAGAGAGGTTCTCCTCCCCCTCTACTCTGCCCTGGTGAGACCCCATCTGGAATAGTGTGTCCAGTTCTGGGCCCCTCAGTTCCAGAAGGACAGGGAACTGCTGGAGAGAGTCCAGGGCAGGGCCACAAAGATGATGAGGGGAGTGGAGCATCTCCCAGAGGAGGAAAGGCTGAGGGAGCTGGGTCTCTTTAGTCTGGAGAAGGGGAGACTGAGGGGTGACCTCATGAATGTTTATAAATATGGAAAGGGTGAGTGTCAGGAGGATGGAACCAGGCTCTTCTCAGTGACAGGCAATGATAGGACAAGGGGCAATGGGTGCAAGCTGGAACAGAGGAGGTTCCACTTAAATATGAGGAAAAACTTCTTCACAGTGAGGGTGCTGGAACACTGGAAGGGGCTGCCCAGAGAGGTTGTGGAGTCTCCTTCTCTGGAGACATTTCAAACCTGCCTGGAGGCGTTCCTGTGTGACCTGCTCTGGGTGTTCCTGCTCCAGCAGGGGGATTGGACTAGCTGAGCTTTCAAGGTCCCTTCCAATCCCTGAGATTCTGTGATTCTTTTCACTTGGAAGAATGTAAGGCCTGTGGGCACGTACACTTATAGCTCCCAGGATCTTTAAAAACTGAAGAGAAGTTGGGGCAGGTATTTGTTAGGGTATGTTTTGGGTGGGTTGTTTATTTTTTTATTTTTTATTCTTGCTACAATGCATCCAGCTTGCGTTATAGATAAAGTTGTTTCCTTCTGCTGTTACATTTGTATTGGTGCCAAAAAGCCTGTATCACAGTGACTCTTCCCTCTCTGTCAGGCTGCTTTGTGTGAACTACACTGGAGTGTGAATTCATCTCCTCGGGAGCACACCTTGATTCCCAGGTTACAGCATCAGTGAAAAGATTAAAGATTATATAAAGATTAGTTGGCAGGTCTGGCCAGGGCTGGCTGAAACTCAGCCCTCAAGAAACGCAAACTCATTGTAGAGCCATTGCATCATCTCTGCGGCCTAACTAAAACTTCACTTTGGAAATATTAATTACTGCTGTAAAGACACCTTTTTTGAAATATGCTAAAATACAGGGGGGGG